>JAKSZP010016379.1:0-50191 GCA_022478985.1 Massospora cicadina | reverse complement strand
GATCTGAACCCTCCTGAGGTGAGAAGATTTTATGCATCAATGATTGGGTGCAAATTAGCCAATCATTACCACTCAGATCTGAACCCTCCCAAGGTGAGAAGATTTTACCCGCTGGTGGTTGGATACAATTTATCAAATCATTACCACATGGGTCAGTTTTTTCACAAAATATTTATCTTTGATCTGATAGGCCAAAAACCTATATTTCCTAATTTGGATAACTCAGCTTTATAATACTTTAGCCCTGAATTCCCATGGCCCCAAGGATTGGAACTTTTTTAAATATGAGATACTAGTATCAAAAAAGGGCTTTTTCCTGGTTTGCCCTACATAAACAATAAAAAACATATAAATTTAACAAAAAGTAAAAACTTAGTTTTCTTAAAAAGTTATTTATTTATTTTAAATATTCCATTGTGGAATCCAGCGGCACATAGCACCAGCAAGCATAGTTCCTTGCTGGATTTCAACAGCTTAGTAGGACAATCGCTGATCACTTAAAGCCTTGAAAGAAGTATTTAAACGCCTAGTAATGGCAGATTTGAAGATCAAGCTGAGTAAATGTTTTTTTTCAATAGATCCTAAATATTTGAGGTTTTTATATTTCTGGCGGATTAAAACTGCTGCCACAGAAAATAATGGCCCTTGAACAGATGTCAATCCTGAAGAGCATGTGGGACATACATTTCTTTCTTTGGTTAGCTACTATTGCAAATTTATCAAAGATTTCTATGGGATTAAAAAACCACTATATCAACTATTGAAGGATCTGAAAAAGGATTTTTGTGAGATGAGGAGACCCAAGAAACGTTTGATGAGCTAAAAATATCTGATGGAAAAAATTATTCTGTAGCCCTTTGCACATCGATTGGGGTGCCAGCCAAAGGAAGCTATTGGCGGTTAGTAGGTCTAATAACATGAAAACCTTACCCATGACGTAACCAGAAAATTTTGAGTCCTTATCCGGAGGTGAAAAAACTTTCTTTGATGAAGTTGACCCTGTTCAAGTTTCATGTCATTTCTTTCTATTGGTAATATCTGTCCCCTGGCCAGCTTGCCTCGGTTAAATAATAATAAAAACATTATTCTGTAATACCCAAACTTTAATTCAAAATGTATTACTCATACTGATGCCTCACTGATGGTGATAGGCGCCATTTTTAATCAAGTAAATATTGATGGGAAGATTATCTGATGGTGTATGTGAGCAGGACATTGATGCCAGCGGAAAGAAACTACACTGTGACAAAGCACAAGTGCCTCACAGTGATATATGCCTGCAAACAATTTTGATGTATTATGAGACACACATCAAGTTTGTAAACAGCCACTTGTTTTATTATGGATGCATAATCTTAAAGAACTAGAGGTGCGACTAGCTCAATGAGCTTTAAAACTGAAATCCTAAAATTTTGATATTATAAACCAAGAAAAAGCACATCATAATGCTGACAGACTATTAAGATTATCTACCATTCAAGTCATGTACCAGCAAGCGGATGAATTATAACAAATGATTTAAGAGGATATTATGGATAAACCCCAAATAAAAAGCGTGCTGAAGAAAGTGATAGAGAATACTGATATGAATAATGGGAAGCTATATAAGTCAATTGGCAGAAAACTGTACTTATTCCCTAAACCGTCAGAATTCTCAGAACTTATTCAAGCTGCGCACAAAGTCTTAGGGCATGGCGGACTAAGAAAAACAATGGACCATATATGCGAGATATTGCTGGAATTTGCTCAATTTTGATGTTGCGTATTATCTAGCCTATTGCATGGAATGTCAACTCCAAAAGCCAAAAGCCCCATAAGAATGTGAAAGGATACCAGCTAGTATGCCCTGGGTTTACTTGGCACCCATTGTCAATAGACGTGATGAGACCCTTGAGCCTTAGTACAGGGGGGAGTAAAGTAAATTATAGTCACAATAGACCACCTGACTAGATGGGTTGAGATGAAGGCCATGAGCAAAGAAGATGCTACAAGCACTGCAAGGTTCATAATAAACAAAATAGTGTACCAGAATGGATGCCCACTATATTACTAAGTGATAATAGAACCAGCTTTACTTCCTATGTGATCCCAAGACTTAATGTTTAATGGGAATCCGAGGAGTGGTGTCCATTCTCTACCATCTAGAAACAAACAGAATGGTAGAAAGAGTCAACGATCTCTCTAGCTGAAAAGCTGTAAAAATTGGTAGAAGGGAAACTTCCGCTTTGGATCTTATCTAAGTTCTGTTACCTTTTTATACAATATCAGCTATCATATAGTGACAAGAAAAACGCCATTTAAACTCTTATTTAAATAAGATTCACTACTGCCAATTTTGTATTTAGCAGTTGAATCAGCTTTTGGAATTAGTGCATAGTAATGTTTAATTTGAATGGAGAATATCATAGTCAAACCACAATCTCAGTCATCTGACACAACTTTAAAGAAAAGAGATGAAATGAAGAAGGGTGATTAAAATTGTCCAGCATTTAAAGAGTACCATGTGTGAGATTTGGTAGCATATTGCAATACCTATGGGTTTAAAAGAAGAAACGAATTAGACGCCTTATGGAAAACGTTAAGTTTTAGCCATTGGTGCATTCTAAATGACTTAACAAGGAAATTGAGGATATATACTCACTTTATATAAGAGATACCTTATCAAAATTGGGAAGTAGATACTACAATTATCCTCAATAGAAAACAAAGCAATTCTGTTATTCATACCTTTATTAAGTCTACAAGCTATAAAAAAATATGAGGCCTTCTGTCTTTGTTTTAACAATAGAAAAAAATTCTAAATAATTATGACTATTTACCAGCAGTATATAACTGAGTACTTCTCTTCAAGAAGTATAACCTTACTTATCTAATATAGACATTAGATGGCAGGTAAGATCAACAGACGGACAATGGATAGTAAACTATAATTAGTAAACTATAATAGAGTAGTTGTTAATGATCAATAGTAAAATGTTGTTTTTTAATTGGCCACGTGCTGGTATTATATCCTTCTCAGGCATCTTTTAGCCAAACTCATCTATTAGATGATTTCATTCATATTATGCCAATCCTCTGCTGGTCATGGAAAGAGCTATAATAAATTCCTAAGTCAATTTTGGCTTATTAATTGACTAAATGACAATTGTATCAGCCTTATTGAAGGCAATCTTACTCTTATAAATGGGAGGATTTTGGGTGCAATAATGATATAAAAATAATGCAGAATCATCCCAGAAAAACCTTATTAGAGCTACATCATATCTCGTCAAATAACAAAATTTGGTGTAAAAAGATAAAATATTATAGAAAAGGATGTAACCCATGCTAGACATTTTGCCTTCTAATTTAAGGTGGAAGAATGTTTTGGGTGCAAATAGTCCTAATGATGGGAGAATCCCCACCCCCGCACCAACTCAAATTTGGTGCTTGTTGGATAATCACCTATCAAATGTTATAATAGTAATGTTTCAAATTTCAATAAGGATAAAATTGGCCAAAAGCAAGGGTGATTAGCCAAGCGGGTAAAACTGCTTCCACCCCTAGTGTAGGTTTTGAGTTCAAAACCTGTACTGGCTATAAAACATTTTCAGTGTGGTACATTTGTCCCAAGGTTGACCCACCTCAAATATAAAAATTTATAAAAAGCCCTGGTCAATTCCCAGTGGAATCCCTCAAATTGGGGTAACACTTTTACTAATACTTCATGGGCAAATAGCATGAGTTTGAGTAAATGAATTGCAATAACTATGTGGTGAAATCAGGGGAGTCCATTGGCATTTCCTCCCAGCCCACTTCTAATTTAACTTAAGCACCTACGCTTTGAATACCCCTTTTTATAGCCTTTGAGGGGGTCCCTAAAGGTGCAGCTATTTTTCCCAAGGTGATTGGCTCAAATATATCAAATCATTGCCTCACATACTTGTCCTACACACTTACAACCCTCCACCAGCTGTTCCACAAAGCAAGTTGAGTTTTGAGAGCTCCAGTAGGTCAAACATCCATATTTTCTAAATATGCCTGAAGCTAATAATGAATTTGATGCCTAACTCACTTTAAGCCCTGGGTGATCTTAAATATTAAGCATTGCCATTGTAAGAGGGTTTTCTTTTCTTCCCCCTACATCACTTAATAAAACAACTATGTAAAATCAACTTATTATTATTATTAAAAGTCTCCCTATTATATTATTAAGTGGTCAAAAACCTCCTACACCTTATTTAAAAGGAAGTAGAAAGTGTAACTTCTTCTGCAGATATCTGTTGGAATTTAGAGGCCAAATGCACCAATGCAGTAAAAACCTAAAATTCAATACCCCAAAATGGGAAGTCTGAAGGCCTCTCATAGCACTAGGTACGCCTTAATCAGTCTATTCATGTTTAAGTGCAGTATAAATCAAGTTCATTTGTTGACCCCCAAAGTTCCGCTTTAGTGTATTAATATTGGTGCACTAATTTATAAGGTGCAAGTAAGTTAATTACTTGAGAGCACTTTGCACCCAAGAGGCCTCTTAATTTGGTATTAAAAGAGTATCACATAGCTATTATTAGCACTGATAATCGGGAAGAAGGCAATCTATATTTATTCAGGGAAGGTTGACCAGGGGGCATACACTTCCAATATAATGGTGAATCTAATGATATAAAATACTTAAAAAGGAAATCCCAGAGGATTTGTAGCCCCTCCTGTTGACAGCCAGGACTGCCATGTTTAGGACAATGGGGGGTTCATGGCAACTTATGCTTGGATGCAGCATGAGTGAAGGAATGGGTCAATGTTTAGGAACCATATTGGGAACCATGAGTTGATTAGCCTTCTAACGCATGAGGTCATGTTACCAAACGACCATGCTTGAAAATGTTCTGATATGTAATAGTGAAAGTGATTAATGACTTCTTGGAGGGTGAGGGAAGAAAGCAATCTAATGATGTTAGTTTTGAGAAGATTAAACTATAAAATTGTACTGATATATCAGGAAGGATCAGGGGATTCATCAATGGGGTAAACTATCAGCATTGATGAATTTTTAGAAGAGTTTACTATTTGAGTCATCCACAAAATCTAACACCCCCCCATTTGACTGAAATATAAACCCTGAATTCCCCATTTTCTCCTCAGTGTCAGCCTAAGATCAACCTCAGCTTATCATCAGTATGTCAATGGCTAATCCTGAACAGTTCCAACAATTTTCTAGATTGCCCAGAAAGATGAGAATGCAACTGGCCTTAGGTTCCATTTGGGAACCAGAGTTGTGCTAATTTATTCCTGTGCCTAAAGTTGCCAGCTCAACTCTGCCAGACAGCATTATTAAAGAGGAGGCAATTCAAACTGAGGAGAATAATTGTAGATCCACGGGTTATGAGCTTCATTTGTGCTCTTCAGTAGGCCTTCACACTAATGCTTTTGGGTACATTCTTTATCCTGAGGATCCACATTTTTCTATAATGTCCCTCTCTCAGGACGGTATATCTTTTTTTAGTACTAGATGGTCAGTAAGGGATATCTTGATAGTGTTTATCTTCATTCTTCAATTTTACTTGACGCCTCAGGCTTAGTTTAAAGTTTGGGTTTCTCAGATTACCCTTGCTGAGGTCAAATTCTTGTACAAACATGGGCTAATTATGAGCGACTTTTCATCCCTGTTAAATATTTACTGGCTGAAGATAACTCCATTTGGACACAAATATTCTTCAAGTCAAAGCTTTTGCGGAGGAGGTACTTGGTTTCTGGTCAGTGTCACTTGGGAATCATCCTGGTTATAGTTCATCCCTTTGGTTGAATACCCACAATATGAATGTCGTCCATTTTCGTTTGGCCATTTGATCAGCCTTTTAAGGCTTGCATAACAATAGCGCCAACGAATATCTCCCTAAGATGGCCTTTCTCAGCCATCTTATGCCCAACTTCCCTAAGTGGATTCCTTATGACCAAATTCTTCATGTGCCCCCTCTTCAAATGGTAGAGATCCAAAGCTTATTGAGTTTGGGTATTAACTGCAAAGGATTATCAGTACCAAACTGATTTTCTTATTATCTGTCCCATTTGACGTGTGTTTTTCTCCCAAGTTTGGCCTCAATCATATTAAATAAATGGTTTTGTGACTCCCCTCCCCATTATCTGCTTGAAATCAGCAGCTAAAATCATGCATCACATCTAGTTCTATTTTACTATCATTTTGTTTCTTATTTCCCAATGGATGGATTGGGCCAAATTGGCATGCGCAGAGGAAGTTTCAGGGCCTGATTCACCTCCCCTTCTCAAATCTGAAGAATAAATTTCATATTATTTCATGTCAGTTTGATAGTTCATAAATATTTTTAAAACTACCATTTAATCTTTCCTTTTGCATAATTATATAAATTCTTTTTTAGTACTAGATGGTCCCAACCCAAGGGGGGATTCATCGATGTTTATTGAATTACGCCTGGGCTCCTAAGAGCCTGAGGCGAGGGAAGGGGAGGGAGGAGGCATCGAGAAAGAGAGGGGGGTTTGCGCGCCAGAGCCGTGCTGCAGTGACAACTGAGCGGGAGAGGGTTGGCGACATAGTGCAGACCTTCAGGGCCATCTCAAAGTGTACCTGAAAGTGGGTGATCATGTGTGGAAGGGTCCACACCTTCTGGTCAAAGGCAGCACGAAGGAAGGAGTTATGGATGCTCCAGATGGCTGTGGCATAGGCGAGGACACGGAGGGGTCGGTGGCAACCAGGCAATGTCTGCTCGAACATGAGGTCTTGCACAGGGTGTCCAGACCAGGGCTGAGCATGGAGGAGCGCGCGGGCCTTTGACCAAAATGTGGCGACACCTGGACAGGTGAAAAAACGATGGAGGTGGGAGTCTATAGGCTCCACACAGCGGGGGCAGCTTCAGTGCTGGAAGGTAGGGCCAGTCCAGTCCCCTGTCCTGTATGAACAGTGGAGCACCCTCCATAAGGTGTTGGACACCTTTGCTGACAAGATGGGTTGATAGACGTCCTTCCACAATTCCTTAAGGTCAAATCTCACGGAGGGAGGGAGGAGCTCAAGGAGTCTTGGGCGGATGGGAGGACAATCTTGGGGGTTGAGGTGAGTTGTGACAACTTGTCCATTGTGCACAATTGCATGGCGACGGGGGCTGAGGCCAGGGCCTTCCCTTCTGAATGGGAAGGCATGGTGGATCCGCGCGCCTACTCGTTTCAGGGCAAGGAGAGCCTGGTTCCAGTAGGGATATGAGGATGGTTTTAGGCGATGACCTGGGTGGTTTGTGAGCCACTATCCTAATGAGGTCAGAGATGCTCTAGGAAGACCCAGAGCTGCTGACACTGACTGGCGGAGGGCGGGCGCCCATTGGGGCATGGGGGTCGCGTCCCAGCAGATAATCGGCCATAGGAACTTCAGGAAGATTGTGGTGGCGTGGGATCGCATGTCCAGAAGCCCTAGGCCCCCTTCATTGCAGGGTCGGGCAATGGTTGAGAGGGCCATTGGTGGATGGTTTGAGCCCCAGATCCAACAGCGGAGGAGTACATTGAGCCGCGTATAAAAGGCATCTGTGAATGGGCAGACGTGCGCTAGGAACCAGACTTTGGATAGGAGGAACACATTGGCCATCAGAGCTCGACCCTGGGGGGTGATGTGCCGCCAGTTCCAGCTGGCAATCCTGGAGTTAACTGCTGCGAGGAGCAAGTCCTCATTGTCTTTTAGCGCAACATTTTGATGGCTGGTGAGAACGCCCAGGTGACGGAAGGTACCGCGCTCAGGTTCAATACCAAATGGTGGGGGGAAGGTGGGGGAGCCGACCTGTACAACTGTTGTCTTGGAGGTGTTGACCATGGCGTTGGACGCCTTGGTGTACCTCTCAATGGTCACAGCAGCGAGGGCAACATTCCCAGGGAAGCCAAATGCAATGGCAGTGTCATCTGCAAATGCCATGGTGCGTGTGGGGGCTTTACCTGGGACCAGAATCCCTGTTAGCTTGTCCTGTAAGGAGGCCAAGAGGGGGTTAAGGGTGATGTTAAAAAGGATAGGGCTCAGGGGGTCCCCTTGCCGGAGACCTTGTCCAACTAGTACTGCCACTGTAAAACCCATTGGCGCCAGGACTCTGGTGTGGAGCTGTTCATAGAGCGCTGATATCCAGCGCCTAGCTGCGGGTGGGAGATGGAAGCGGGCCAGGGAAGCATCAATATACTTCCAGGCTAGCCAATCATATGCTTTCTCCATATCCAGGAGAGCCACAAAGCCATTTACCTTACGAGAGTTAGCAGTCAAAGTCACGTGAAGGTCATTATAGTTGTCCCATAACAACATCCCCGGAATAAAACTGTGCTGGGATGGGGAGAGGCGAGGTGACACCCATTTGGTGATGCGGTGGCCAGAAGCTTCGTGAAGAGCTTGTGGTCTGTGTTGATCAACGCTATGGGGCGCCAGTTCGCCAGGTTCTCACGGTCTGACTTCTTGTGAATGAGGGTCATGATTGAGCCTCCGGAGTAGGGGAGGACCTCGCCATTCACCAAGAGTGCAGCGAAGAGGTCGCGGAGGGTTCTGGCTATCACTGCAGGTTCCAGAAGGTACACCTCGAAGGGTATTCCATCTGGGCCTGGGGCTTTAAGCCGTGGGGATTTCAGAAGGGTTTCCATCACCTCCTGGATGGAAATAGGCGCCAGTAGAGCCTCATCAGCCCGTGGGTCAATGGGCGGCTCTGGAGCCCGCCACAGGAAGTCTTGGATGTCCTATGGGTCCACCTGGGTGGTATGGAAGAGGCTGGAGTAGAAGCGGTGTACTTCCTGCGTGATTTTCTCCTTATCTGAAGTGGTTTTAGTGCCAATCTTCAGTGCGTAATATCCTGCGCCGTTGACCGGGCTTTCTGTTTCTGAAAGAAAAAGCGGGTGGGGCGTTCCCATTGAGCATAGTAATGAGATGTTGTAAAGTTTGCTGCCCGTTCTTCCTGCAGTGTGAGCTCCAAGCGGAGTGCTTCCTGCGCCGCTTCACAGTCTTCCAACCATCTGGGAGAGGGCGAAGGCTGGCAGTTTCGCTCCAGATTTCTGATTCTGGCTTCCGCCCTTTTGACTCTGGCGCGAGCTGCAGTCATCTAAGCTTTGGCACAGTTGTAAGCAACGCGGGTGATGCCCTCCTTGGTCACCGCCCATCTAGCCTTGTGGTCAAGAAGGTGTGGTGGGGGGAGGTGAGAGTCTCCCAGATGGTCATATACAGCTTCTTCTTAGTGAAGGGGTTGTTGAGAAGAGCTGGGGCGACCCTAGGCCAGAACCTACACGACGGTTTAAGTGTGGTGTTGAGGACAACGGTGAGTGACCTGTGATCACTCATATTGTTGTCACGAGAGATGGGAGAGGAGACGCGGCCAATTAGCAGGGGGCCAATCAGTGCCATATCTATGCGTGACGCTGACTGGAAAGCTCCTCCATCATACTGGATCCTAGTCATGCAACCTAGGCCAGACGCGGAGGGTGGAAGCGCATCTATAAAGCCACTCAGGCGAAGGATATCCTGTAGGCGACCTGATCCAGGGCGTTCCTTTGCTGCAGGGGGGTAAGAGTCATGGACGCGACTTATGGTTGTGTTGAAATCTCCCAAGATGACTGTATTCCGTGGGAGATTGAGTTGGACGAGCTCTTCCAAGAGCCGATTTTGCTCCTGACCTGCATTAGGCAGGTAGATGCTTGCAGCGAAGAAGGAGAAGTCAGGAGTGGTGAGTTTGGCCAGTATGAGGCGGCCACCTAGATATTGTGAAAAAGAATGGGTTTTAACCCAGGGATTCAAAACAATAAGGGCGGCATGGTTTGTCCAGAAGGAGTTGCCTCCAAACTGTTCATTCTATGCAGATTGTTCTTGGGGGAGGATACGGGGCTCCTGGACAGCAGCGATGTCAATTTGTGCTGACCTGAAGTTTCGGAGGAGGCGGGCTCTCCACTTAAAGTCCCGCAACCCATTTGCATTGATGGATTGCAGGGCCAGGGTGCTGCCATGGGGACTCATAGCTGTTCCCCTCCATGTTCTGGGGGGTTGCCAGCGCTTAAACCTGCTGCTTTGAGGCGGCTAGTTTTGAGTCCTTTAGCTTGACTATTAGCTGCAATCCGTGAGGAGCGTCGAGGGTTCTGAGGGGAAGGAGAGGGTGGGGGGCGGAGGACCCAGTAAGCCAGCCTAGGATGCTGCCCCCGCTCCATTGCAGAGGAAGGACCTGAGGGTGCTCAATGGTGACCTCCGCGGTGTCCCCATTTGATGATTCTGAGTCCATATTCACTTCCTATAACACTGCAAAGGATCCGCTCGAAATGGACTGTGGGGTTGGGGTAGGACTCTTTGAGGTGGCACTTCTACTGCAGGCCGCGGGTTGCCAGTCCATGCTGGTGGGCATAGCTCCATTGGGAGCTGAGGGTTGAAGCAATAAATCGCTGGTGGAGGTTGGTGGGGGTGCCGCGGAGCCCTGAGTGGGGGTGGCTGACGAGGGACACCCTGTGGGAGATGCCTTGCGCTTGGTGAGAGAGGGAGTTGACTCTGGGAGATTGGAGGGGGTGCCCACTGGAAGGGGGCATGAGCGCGAAGGTATCCATACCAATAGTGGGGTTAGCTGTTTCAAATGCTAGGCTTAAGGCCTCAGGGGACAGGTCTTGAACAGGAACCCATTGTGTGGGTTGTGGAATTGCTGCTGCGGCCACTTGGGATCGTTTTTGGCCTGGTTTAGGCCCCTGGGTGGTGGCTAAGAGGGCTTGTTTTCGAGCTGTGCAGCCACTATACAAGTGTCCAAGGGCGTTACACCATGAACACCGGGGGCGCGCCTGATCAGGGTCAACAAAAAAGATCTCAGGACATGCCCCAACTACCGCCACACGAGGAATAACCTTAATGTTGCGGGATACAGTGGGGGAGGGGATGAATGACGCTCTAGCAGTGAGAGCTCTTTGAGTGGGAGCATAGTAAGAGGGGATGCTAAAGTCCACTGAAAGAACAGACCCAAACTCCAATAAACCACGATGGAGCACCAGTTTAAAAGACTCAGGATCAACAGTCGTTGGTAGGTTGGAAAAAGTAACCCATGAAATTTTCTCCAGGTGAGAGCATGTGTGGGAGATGCAAAGAGATCCACGTGGAATAATGACCTGGAGGGTGGCAGCATGGTCAGCAAGGGCAGCTTCAGTGAAGCCCATATCGATGTAGTGGCCCTCCACTGATTCATGGATGGTGGTGTTAATTGGGAATGTCTCCGCAATTGCTGCAAAGTATGAGAAGTAATCCTCTGTATAGATTTCAACAGGGTTATGCCCATAATAAAGGCGAATTGCGTGGGAGAGGGTTGAGCGAGGTAGAGCTTTTTGCGCTCTAGTTTCAGCCCATTTCTTCTTAACATCAGCAATAAATGCCAATTCACGGGGATCAGCTTTGGGTAGCGTTGGTTCCAGAGGTTTTTGCCACGCCCCAATGGCTCCTTTGGTACATTTGTGTTTGCTTTGGGCTGCAATCGCAGGTTGAGTGTGAGCTTGTAGTTTGAGCAAGTTTGTGGAGTTCCCTTGTTGCTGGAATGTTACAGCAGTTGCTGGCGTCATATTAAATTGAGGGGCGGATTGTTGGGCCTCGCTAAATTGGGGAGGCTCATCCAGATTGGAATTAACTTCAGCCAATTGGGAGGAGGGCGATGTTTCATCACCATCCCATCTATTTGGGTAAATTCAGCCCGAGTATTTGCTGTGATTTCATGGGCAAAACTCACTGGCTGATTGGTGAATTGGTCGTTTTCAGCATATGGAGATAAAGTGCCGACTTGAGAAGTGCCGATTATGGGGTTTAAATGGGATGGGTGAGATTAGAACTGGTGTGAAGTTCCAAAATCCAAACCATTTGAATCCCCATTGGGAAAGAGTAGATTGTCCCAATTTGGTGCTTAGTGAACCAGAATGTGCGGCTAATCCAACCTTACATCTGAGGGTTTGGGGGCCAGGTAGCTGGGTATCGCCCCTCATGGAGGGAGCCAGAAACACGGCGTCAGCAATAATAGATGGGGCTGAATTAGCTGACACAATGGGGGAGGTGAATGCCTGGATGGGCTGAGTTGCATTCAACTGAGCAGGCGCCATTAAAACAGTGTGGGTGATGGCCTCCTTGGTTGGAGGGGGCCTAGCGGGTTGATGGGAGGCAGCGCACACAGAGCTGTTAGGCGTGCAGGTTGCAGAAGTGCGATCAGGTGAACTGGCGCTAGTTCAAGTAGCTTCAGGTTGGGGGGTGGTGCCTGCTTTCATGGCTTCTGCTTGAGAGCGGGTGATTCTGGTTGACCCTGAGGTGGGTAACCGAGGGTTGCTTCATTTGGGGTGGTGCTGGCTCGTTTAGCATAGCCTGCGGGTTCTTTTGCGGGGTTTCCCGCCATATTTGCTAATAGTTTTTGTAAATCTCTTTAGTGGAGCTAAATTTCAGGCTGAATTGATTTTTGAAAAGTGATGCTTATCAGAAAGAGATCTATTTATATTCTTCTTTTTCTATTATTTAACATATTTTCTCTATTTTTTATTTACTTAATATATTAATATATATAATTTTCATATAATTTTCTTTTTTAATAAAGTTTTATATAAAAAAACCTTAATTTCTTTTCCTTGCTTAAATGGCCAGTTTCCTATATTTCTTTAAAAATTTAGCATGGACTAAATTATATGCATGTCCTGATTTTTCTCCTTAATCGTGTAGGTAAGTTTTAAGTTTTCTCAAATGCATTGAATGAGCTAACAAGATTTTGATTTAACCTGTGAGTTTGGCCCAAACTGTGAGTATTTTAAGATAATACTTCATCATGCACAACGAATTTAGAAAGATTACATCAATTTTTCTGTCCTTTTTGCGTTGAGCCTTCTGTAGTTTGAAATTACTATTGAAGGCCTGTGCTTGCAGTTTATTCAAAGTTTCTGCAAGCCGCTCAACATAAAGAGGTTAAGTCAAATCTTGGGGATCTTGAAGCATGTATTATAGCAACGGTGGAAAAGCTGGATGCTTCCCATAGAGCATTTGAAAAGGAGACATTTATTTTGCTGAATGATATGAGACCTTGTAATTGTATGCAGCTAAATTAAGAAACATACTCCATTCTGAGGACTTCTTGGAAGTTAACTTCCTTAGAATATTAACAAACATTCCATTGTTTTGTTCAACTGTGCCATTTAATTCCAGGTGATATAGAGTTAACAGCACACCTCATACCCCATTAACTCATCAAGCTTCTGGAGGATATTTGAAGTGAAATTTGTGCCATTATCCATAAATACAAATCGCAGAATCCATGCTGATATATAGCCTGCTCCAAGACGAATTTGGTAGTGATTAAAGCTCCCAAGTTCTAATAGCTCTGGCTTTGACCCATTTAGTTAGGTGATTAATAGCCACAATAATGTAGTGGATTTTGCGTTGCTAATTGGTAGGTGTCCAACCATATCTATAGAGATGGTGTGCCAAGCGAAATTTGGCTGAACAAACTGGTATGAAGTAGCTTTTCAGAAAGCTTTTCATCTTGGCACTATCTACAACAACTTAAGGTTTTGTGGATATTATAAAGCATAAGTTCTCAATAGTAGTTTTCTTGAGTTGTTCCTTCGTCTTTTTAAATCCTCCGTGCCCAATGGCTTTATGGGCAGCCAAAATTATGTCTACTTGCACCAAAGGATGATGATATATATATTTCTTTTCGCAATACTCTTTAATAGAACTACTTTATTCCATGTGGGTGTCCTTTCTTAGGTTATAATTTTTGCACAAAGTTGGGCTTATTGACAAAAGATTCACTGAAAATTCCTGAAAAGGGCATCCACAGGCTGACTTAAAACGCCACAATGGGAAGAAGTGACAAAAAATTGATTTTCTGATGCTTAGCACCAGTTTGATGCTTGATGGCATAGTCATAAGCCTGTAACTTAAGCGCCTTGAAAGCCACACGTCTTTCTGGCTCTTAAAAGTAATTGAGCCATCTAAGAGACGCGTGATCAGTAACCCTGGTGAAATGCATCCCATATAGATAAACTTGGAACTGTCTTTAGGCGTATAGAACTTCCAAACATTCCCTTCAGTCACGGTATAATTTCTCTCATGGACGTTTAAGGTCTGGCTGGTGTAGGCACTGGGTGCTCTTCACTATTTTCCCATTTTGGGACAGAAGAGCTCCTACTGCCATTAATGAAGCATCTGTCTAGACGATGAATTTCAGTCAAAATAAGTATATCACAATACTAGTGCAACTAACAAGGCTGAATAAAGCAGGTCAAATGCCTCCTGGAATGTCGAATTCCACTCAAAAGGGACCTTATCCTTAATTAAGTAAGATAAAGATTTATTAATTTAAGCAAAATTGGCAATAAATCACGATAATAACTGATCATACCTATGAAGACTTGCTTATCACGTTTAATTTTGGGGCTCCCCATTTTTAAGATAGCCTCAAGTTTGACCAGTTGTGGTTAAAGACTTTCTTTATCAATAATGAATCCAAAGTTTGCAATTTGGTCCTTATAGACTGAAACTTCTGAGGTTTAATCTTTAAGTTTGCAGCTGCTAGCCTCTTAAAGACCTCTTCCAGATTCTCTGGATGATTCTTAAAGGTGTGGCTGAAAACGTTTATATCGTCTAAGTACACTAGTACACATTAAAATTTAATATCAATCAGGATGGTGTCCATTGCTCTCTGGAAAGTTGCTGGAGCGTTGCAGAGTCCTTGGGGCATCCTCTTTGGCTGATATAACCCTTATATTGTAATAATGGCGCACTTCCTCGCTCAGCTTTGGGCATATCTTTCTGACAATACCCACTAATTAATTCGTCGCTGAGAAGAATTTTGCACCCTCAAGCCTATCTAGGGTGTCCTCAATGCACTGGAAAGGATAAGAGTCTTTTTTTGTATGGTTATTGAGCTTCTGGTAGTCAATAACTATCCTGTTACTCCCATCTTACTTTTTCATGACTAAAATTGGGGCATCCCATGGACTCTTTGAGGGTATCAATATACCGCAATTGAGAAGTTCCTTAATTTCTTTTTGCATGACCTCTTCAGCAGTGGTTGAACGTCTATTTAGCCTAATGGATAGGTACATGATCCAAGCATCTATTTTATAGGTTACTCCTCTTGCACTTTAAAAGTCAAAACCATCTTTGGCGAAAATTTATGATACTTTTTGATATTAACTCGAACTTGGACCTTCTCTTGCTCATTAAGTTCCCTAAATTGGCTACAGGTACAACGTTATGAGCATAACATAAATCATTTTTGGGAAGCCCTAGCTCATCTAAGGTTTCAAACTCATGAAAAGACTTGATCTTCATATTAAGGAATCAAGTGTACATAGGCAATCACCTGGTGCCTTTTAATCAAAATGGCCAATTCTGCATATTTTTACAAAGGACATCAATTTCTTGGTGTCTTAGAATAATTATCCCAGGCGCTACATTAGTTCAAGTTGAGTTCAGCACCAAGGCTGGTAAATTTCGTCATAAAGTCCTTCTAGTATCTGAATAGTTAAACATTCCGTACTATTGCCTGCTTCCCCAAGTCTAAAGTTAGCTACTTATTTTCTTGAAGGGGTATGTCCTTAGACTCGTGAGGATCTGTGTTGGCAGATTTGACATGACATTTTTCTTAGAGTATTTGATATGGATTATACCATCTTAATAGGCCAAATTAATTAACATATTAGGCTTTTTGTCCTGTTTTTCGCTTCTTGTATAGTACTGAGTAATGATCTGGGTTAAGGTGGTCAAAGTGTCATCCTTATGACTAGTACCCACTCCATATTATCTCATAAAATCAGTATCAATAGGGATTTCATAATTCTGATTGGGCAGAGCTATGGCTGGAGCAGATACAATTTGGATTCAAACCTTATAAACAAGCCACTATATGCCTCAAGCGATCATGTGGTATATGCTCCTGCAGTGCCATACTATTGGTCATGTGAAACATCCAAATCTATGCCCAACTTCTTTACCATCTTAATTCTGACAATAAATATAGGAGTGCCACTGTTAATAATAGTCCAAAAATGGACCTTATTAACTGCAATATTGGCATGATTACACTCAGAGTATGGCTCAGATGTGTTTATTAGGTGAATAAAATTAAAGTTGACTGACTCCAAGTGTGATTTAAGGCAGGAGCAGGTTTCAGGAAAGTTTTCCATCAGACTCTGTAAGGGATTTGCAACCTGCAAATCGTTTAAAGCTGGCATATTGCAGGAGCGAGTAGATTCAGAATTAAGACTATGGTCTGTTATTTGTTTAACATATGGTTTACCTACTCTATTAAAGATTCTGTAGAAGCTTCTCTTGGTTTTTCGACCATTTTTTTGTTCTGGTTATGACCAAATGTACATTTTCAGTCATAATCCAATGCAAAAAAATCTTTATTAATCTAGCACAAAAAGTTTGTTGAGATTAAAGAATGTTTTATTATAGTTAATGGCAGTATATCATTCCTTTTAACTAACCTGTTATTTTACCAATTCTGC
Organism: Massospora cicadina; assembly: GCA_022478985.1. NCBI lineage: Eukaryota > Fungi > Entomophthoromycota > Entomophthoromycetes > Entomophthorales > Entomophthoraceae > Massospora > Massospora cicadina. Next base: position 33,736 of record JAKSZP010016379.1, on the reverse strand, counting down.
ATCATTTTCAATTTTAAGATCTACATTCATTTTAGGTTTCACATCATTTTGGGTATAACGCGTGCTTTCATAGTTCCATTTTCTGCTACAATGATGGCAAATAATGATGTTAGGCTGAAATGGTCTGATCTCTGGCCCAGAGGTTTTTCATTTTTCACCTGATCATAAAATGCATTGTTGCTCTTTGGGGGATGGCGCATTTGCTGCGGTTATTTAATTAATTTTGTACCTCAAAGCTGCTTGTGCAGCAGCGTAAATAGTCCATAAGTCCTTGTGTTTCCATATTATGATTAAAAGTAGAAATAATGACTTGTTGTTAATCATAATAGGGCTTTACAACGTGTTGCATCACAAATTTTGCAACAAATTCAGTCATAGTGATTGTCTCAAGAAGTACTTGGGCTTAATGATAAAATTGATCTGCAAAGTCCTTTTTGGTCTCATTTGGTCTAAACTCAATGTTTAAAAAGCTCTGCTTTGCGGGTTGCAAGCTTTTAAAGTCCTCCAAATTATTGAATAACAGCCTCTTTGGCCTCAGAATATGATCATCCTTCAGCTAAGTAGGCCATTACAAGGTCAAAAGTGTAGTAATATGAGGAATTGATAAGAGAAGATGCCTTAGCGTGATCTGATGCTCCTCTCAAGGTCATCTCAAAAAAGCTTAAGAATGAATAGGCATTGCCTTCTTTATTAAATTTTTGAATTCTCAGAGGTTTAAATAATCTCTGCCTGAGTCTTTAACAGGTGAGGATGTTTATCTTTTAAGTTCAACTGACTTGGAGAGCTTGTGGAATAATAGGATTTTGTGTGTGGCTCAGAGCAAGCATAGATGTCAGTATGCATGGAACTATTTGTACATTTGATGTCTCTGTTCCTTGATCTTCCTCTGCCTTATGGTGCGCCTTCTAATTGTTAATTATGTCCTCCAAAATTGGGGCTGTTTTGACTTCTGAATTATAACTTTGTGTGTTTTTGCCGCATTTTCATCATCCTCACCCCTTGTATTATTCACATATTTACAACTATTGTTCTTGAAAGTCTCAATGTCCATGTTGACTTGGGTCTAATTGTCTTCATCAATATCCTATTTGACTGAAAATGCCTACATTTTTTTTTAATTTTTGCATTTTTTAATATTGAGTGATAATCAATTCTCCATATTAGTTTTTATTAAATATGATAGTTGTTACAGTCCATATTTTGGAGATAGTCACATATAATTTAATTAATTTTCCTTAATTTCTGAGTTGTCTGGTTTCTGTGATTAAACCATAGGGAATTTCTCTAATGTTTCAATATTCTTTAGAGTTGCAGTGTATCTGACACAAACATATCCTTCCAAATTGAAATATTTCCCTTACAGACCTTGGTAATTTTTCTTGATGCGTGACTCTGCTGTAAGAGGTTCTCCATAATATAGGTTACATAAAGGTATTAGGTCTTGATTATAATGCACTGGTTGGTGAATTATGTTTACACTGACTAGAAAATCCAGATTGGTTTAGCACTTGTGCTGATACTTTTGGGACACATTCATTAAGCTGGGTTACTAGTTCTTTGATTTGGCCATGAGCTCCTGCAGCAGCTCTATGGTTAGCAACAATTGCTTTGCAGACTTCAGAAAAGCTTATGTCAAGCTTCTCCATAAGCAAGATTGGGCCAACTGTTCTTCTTCTTGGATAAGGTGTAGGTGTGCAAGCAAAAATATCTGGCAAGCAAATTTGTGTTGAGTGTGTTTGATAGATGGTTGCATAAATCAACCAAATATTCGTTTGTGTGAGCCTAATTCTCCTGAAGTTTTCGTCCTAAGGCAGCCATAGTTGCCTCTATATTTTTGATATATTTTGTTCAACAGTGCTTGGTCTTTCATATAATAAAAAAGACCTAAGCTCAGATCATCTGCTGAAAAGCTGAGCTGATAACCTCAAAACAGGGCTTTCAACATTTCCTGAATATAAATCTGGGTAAATTCATCTTTTTAAAATATATAATTGGCCCTGTTCCAGTTGATATTAGTTCTAAGAAATAATTGTTACCATCCTCAGTGTTAAAATGATTTGATGAAAAGTGTTTGATGCACCAAATATTTTAAATATTCATCTCATTGGCATTGTATTTCAGGCAAATATGAGAGCTGATTGTCGATTTTCATATTAGATAGCTGTAAAGTTTTAGGGAGCACCAGAATGGTAATCTTTAGGTGATGGTGCAAGCTTGATGACTTAACAAGGGAAATTGAGTATATACTCGCTTTGTAAAAGAGAAACATGCCTAAAATCAAGAAGTAGATACTCTGATAATACTCAATAGAAAACAAAGCAACTCTGGTATGCTCACCATTCTTAAGTTTAAAGGCTACAAAACATGAGATTTCTGTCTTTGTAATCAACAATAGAAAAAAATTCTAGTTAATTAGGACTACTTCACTGGCAGGTATATAACTGAGTAAATATTTTTGAGAAGTATAAGCACACCTTACTTATCAGTATAGGCAATAGATAGCAGGTAATAACTGCAGATGCACAATATATAGTTAACATTAATAATAAACTATAACAATGTAATTGTTAACGACCAATAGTTACATGATGATTTATTTGGCCACATGCTAGTATATTATACCTCTCAGGATTCTCCTGGCCAAACTCACCTATAAGATGAGCTTATTTATGGTATGCCAATCTTCTGCTGGTCATGACAATAACTATGAACAAATCCCTAAGTTAGTTTTTGGCTTCAAATTAACAAAATAATAATTGTATCAACATTATTAAAGGCAAACTTAATCTTTTAAATTGAAAATTTTGGGTAAGATAATGACATTTAATTAATGCATAATAAAAAAATCAGCCTGATTAGAGCTACATCATATATATAATAATTACAAAAGGTGAGAATAAAACGATAAATAAATATAGAACATGATGTACTCTAAATTGGGAAGTCTGCAGGCCTCTCATAGCACTGGTACATCGTATAAGGCTATCCATGGTTGATTGCATTAGTAGATCAATTTCATTTATTGAACCCAAAGTCCATCTTAGTGCATCAATTTTAGTGCAATAATTTAAGTGGTGCAAATAAGTTAATGCCGTGAGACCACTTTGCACCCAAGTGACATCTTTGGGCATAAAAAGATCCTCTCATAGCTATAATTAGCACTAATAATTGGGAATAAGGCGATCTAATCAAAGAGGTTTTGAGGTGAATTAATCTATAAAGATTATGCTGTGAAATCAGGGATGGTCAAGGGTTCTTTCAATGGGGTTACTATCTGCATAGATGGTTTTTTAAAGGGTTTACTGTTCATGTCAATAAACAAAATCTAACAGTCAGATCTGTTCAATTTTATTGCCAAGATGACAACAGATGCCTTTATTTAGAAAAACATTACTGATGGTCATATAGTAAACCAGGTCCATACCATCTATTTAAAGTATTGGATTGATTGAAATAGAATTGTGATGTTTCCTTGAGACTTCTGAACCAAAAATTTTGTTTAAGTCTCAAGAGGGGACCTCTGAACCTGAATTGATGGTTAAGTTTCAAAAAAGACTCTCTGAACCTACTGATAATAGGATAAGTCCCATTGGAACAGAAAAGATATAAAAGATATATAAAAATTTGAAAGACCTTAAATTTGAAAAAATGCATAAAAAATCAATGTTTTATTTTTTGCCACAATCAAAAGAGAATCTAGTATTGTTCTCACCTTCTATGTCATATAGGGAGAAGGGGGATGAATTATTGTGGAGTTAAAGAAGATCATTATCACTGGTAGGATCAGTTCATTTTAAAACTGGTTATTCATAGAGAGGAACAAAGTAGAAGAATCAGAAGATCCACTATGATCAAAATGGAGAGCCCAGCCTGAGGGTTACAAGAATTAAAGAATCAGTGAAGCCAACTAAGAATATCCTTAAATGGTATGGAGTCATATTAGCCCAACCTAAGGCAATACAGGATTTTCAGAACATATTTTTGGCGAAATTAACTGAAATATTCCTGGTATGGCATGGGGCTGTATACCTGCACTCTAAGGAGGTGGCAGTGAGAAGTAGATTAAGAGGAAATGTGCTAAGGAGAAGGACCACTCAGAGATGCATAAAGGAAGGAGAAAGGATATGGAGTATGTAATTTGAATTTAACCCATGCTGGAAGATTCAGGTCAGGAACAAAGCAGTATCTGCCTCTGATAATCTATCTTCATTTGATAATCTGGTCAAGCTGAGGAATGTGTTGGGATATCAGTATGCCCGCATAATTCAGTTTATCTATTTATAATAAAATCTGCTTTTCCCATTGTGGAGAATTACCATGGCAGATGTGGAGTTATCATATAATATGACAACTACTGCTGGTTGTTATTACTAATGGGATAATAACTGATCCAACTTACTCGTAATGTAACCAGAAAAATATGAGTCCCAATATGGAGTTAAAAAGTTTTCTTTAACGTAGTTGACCCTGCTCAGGTTTCCTGTTAATGCTCAATTTCTTTCACACTTTCAGTTATGTCCATCCCCTGGTCAGCTTGTTTTGAATAAACAAAAGATATTAAATAATTCATTAAGATTTGATTCCATTGGACTGCTAATATTCCATTAGAGAGGATTCCCAACCATTTTATACAAATGGTTGGACTTATAATTTGAACTTTAATTTAATTTTATTATGTGAGTCAATAAGAGTTTCCAAAGATTAATTAAGGGTTTATTGTTATTTGGTAGGTGTTGGAAACGCTTTTAGAAACTTGCAGGTTAACCTTTTAAGTAACACGACCTGCTGATAGTGGTAAAAGGCCCTATTACCTAAGCATTATTTGTATCTTAATAAGTATAATCTGTTGGGGTTGAGTGAAGGCGTTGGGATACATTTTTTGATTAACTCAGAAGTGGTCATGTTCTAGTCTGCAACAAAATCTGACTAGAGGAATAGAAAATTCATCATTTTGGATGACTCCAAAGTGTTAATCCATTGGAGACAGCTGCTGTTCCTATTGGAGCGCCAACAGAAGAATTGGGCGCCGGAATTCTCCTATATATTCCCTTGGTTTTTAAATATGTAAAGCAGTAATTAAAAGTCACATATATTTTGACTGTTATGCATTTGATTTTTTTACTCTTGTAATTAGAGTTAAAGGATAGTTATCCTTTGTTTAAAGTTTTGCTTTTCAAGTTCTCCATGGGCTCCTGCATTAAGAAAGGGAGAAGTTACCTTGATCCAGAAGTTGCCAATTATAGAACAAGAGTTGGAGGGATAGGGTTTCCCCTGAATGTATGGATAAATTCAAGTACCTACAAAGATAGAAGGAAAAGCGTTAGCAACAGTCTAGCGTTGGTGACAATACTCAAATTGATTGTGAGGAGCTCAACTAGGCTAATAGTTTTCATACTATTGTCAACTCATTCATTAATATCAATAATCTATACAACGCACACAGGAACCTGTGCAGTAAACATCAAAAAGTTTTACACTTGTATACTGTGATGATACTACTGCTATATTTGTAACCCTTTAATGACCACATGGAGCATGTCTGGGTTATACTAACCAATTAGAAAAGGCTTCTATAAAATTTAAGCCTTCAGAGTGCATAATCTTACAATCTGAAATAAAATATCTCAGACTCCAGGTCGCAAAACATGGAATTCAGCCCATATGGACAAAGTTGCTGCTATTAAGAAGATGTCACACCCCCAGAGCCTCAGGGTTATTTAAATATTCCTGGGCATAGTAGGATATTTGTCAAATTATCTTTTGGTTTGTTGATCTAGCCAAACCCCTTGTTTACCTTCTACAGAAAAATGAACCTTTTTTATTGGTGTCCTGAATAATAACAGGCTTTTAATACGCTGAGGAATGCATTCTTACTAAACTCTTTTAGTTTATCTGCGTTTTAAGAGGCCATTCTTGCTATTCATTGATTCTAGTGACGTTGCGTTAGGTCTATCCTAGCTCAACATGATGTAGACCAAGATAACTACCAGTGGATTACCTTAGCAAGACTCTGAGCAAGGCGACCAAAATTATAATGGTACCAAGTGTGAGTGTCTAGCTATTTACTGGCAACCAAGCATTTTCATCCATATTTATATGGCACCCATATCACTTTTATCATGGCTTATGCCTCACTATGATGGTTACAGAAAATGAAGACCTGTCCACCTAGTAGTGAAGTGGGAAATAAGTCAACTGAAATATATTTTTACCATTACCCATTGCACAGTAGAAATCTATCAGTTTGCTGATGGCCTTTCAGGGATGCTGGTGCTGGCCGCCTTATCCCCTGAAGAAGACTGACTTAATGGTTCAATTTGATAGGCAAATGATGGGAATTTTTAACTCCTGATATCTAAACTGAGTTGTGAAAAATGACCTAGGACACTAAGATTAAAGAATGAATGCTGTATAAGAGTGTTGACAATATTTTGCTCCCTTATATATGCCCATATTCCAAAACTGATATTCTCCTTAAGAGACACTCAACCATGGGACACAGTGGTGAAAAAACTTACGAATAGTTGAAGAAACAATGCTATTGGGATCAGATGCTTGAGAACGTCCAATAAATTTTTGAGCATGTTTTACTTATCTTACCCAGAATTGTATAATTCTCAATACCAACATTCAGTTGTGGCTCCTTCAAGTGTATTTGATGTTGTCAGCATTGATGTGGTGGGCCCTTTCTCGCCGGTTTAAATGAGGACAAGTATGTCCTATTAGATGTGGACCATTTCCCAAATAGGTTAAAGAATTTTTGTTCCAGCTGCTGCCAAAAACTCCACGGCCCTATTCCTTATCTAATTTGTTTTCACAAGCATGGATGCCCAAAAACTCTACTTTTGGACAATGGACTTAACTTTACCTCTCAGGTAGTCCAAGAAATAACTTCACTTTTTGAGACTAACCAAGTTTTCCCGCTATATAAACCCTTAACCAATGGGGTGGTGGAACTCACTAATAGGGCTTGTTTCTATATTTTGGAAAATTGCCAACTCTGATCATACGCACTGTAACAACTATCTGCCCAGTGCTTTGCTAGCTTATTGGATAAGGGAATATTAAATAAACAATATATCCTTTTTGAAGCTCTATATGGGCGTACCCTCGTCTGCTAAGTAAAGTTCAACCCCTACTAGATTCCTTGGTACCTAAAACTCTATTTTGATGATGAGGGCCTTAGCTGATGAAATTATCCAGCCTTAATCCCTCACTAGTCAGGGATTTATTACCACTACAGCAAATGAGACCTCTCAGTCCAATATTGGGCAATCCTTTCTGTAACGAATGGAAACACCCCAGTTCTGTCTGCCATATAGTTTTACATATTGTTTAGTGCACCAACAAGCAACCAAAATGGGCTAACCAAGTAGGGAGAGGTTTTGGGCACCGACAAGCAGCCAAACATTCACCTCTCATTGTTGGGCTATGTAAGTCCTCTGTGTGGTTGGTCCTACCCAACCACGCAAACGCTCTTCAAAACAGAAACACCTGAAAAAGACCACAGGTATGCGAGGTATGTGAACCCCAAAACATCCTTTTATTTTTATTTTGGAACATAAAAACCAAGGCGCCCGCTGACTGGAGCTCATCTGGGAAGCAACTGACAATGCTCCCCAGGAAGGGAATGCTAGGGTCTCATAGAATTTCTGAAGTGAGCTTCAGAAATGGGCACACGCGCCTTATAAGGGCAGCGCATTGGGGACCTCACCTGAGCCATCAATTAGGCTCGCACAAGCCTAATTAACAGCTTGGGCGAGGCACAACCCAATGTCCAAAACGACCAAACCAAAAATGTTTTAAAAGTGATCTGAATCAGATTCAGAAAATCTGAATCTGAATCAGAATGTAACAAACAAGACAAACTCATCCGTTACACTTTCTACCAATGTTCCAGTTAGGTTACCTAGCCTTTTTCTATAAACATCAACCTGAGTTCAACATAAAAAGCTTGACATTCTTTAGTAAGGATCCTACCATATTTTTAATATATGAATTCTGAATACTCCATTGCTGACGTTAATCAAGAGACAGTGTGTAACCAATTCTATGGTCAATTCTTACAGCCCCTATAACCCCTTCTGACAGGAACTTGAGGGGGCCTTGTCAGGACTCAAGATACTAAGCGAGTTGAGATCCTTTCTCCTGATTCAAGCCCCAATATGTCAACTCTTGAGTCCATTTTATTAAACCTGCCACCAAAGGCCCCAAAGGTATTTAATCAGGAAGCATTACGCACATTGGGATCAATGGAGATGCCTTCTGGATTTGCACCTTTGATTCCTGAACCACAAAAGGCGTGACTCTCATCAATGTGGCCATGAGGACATTGTAAATAAAGAACAATGAAGGCGTCAACTAGGCAGTCAATTTATAGAATTGACAGCTTTAAATCTTATGGAGCCATTGAGATCGTGGTATTGAGTTGCAACTCGCCTTATAAAAGATTGAATTCTTATAAACTCAATAAAGTAGTTTATTTACCCCAGTTTTTCGTCTTCTTGACCTCTCCGCTAGTTTTAAATATCTGAGACCCATTTTGAACCTCAACTTACAGTCAAGATAGTTGATAAGCTGATGATGTTGTTTAGAGTTGAGTAAGGTAGAGATATGAGTCCCATTATACTGCTCCTCACTGTTGTAACTATTCAGAAATATTTTAAAACTCAGAAAACTCTCTATCTGTCCATCAAGTTGGGAAGGGAAGGATTTTGAGTGAATAGGGAGCATACAAGTAAAGACATAAGTTAGGACCAAAATTAGGCAGTTATTTTAGTTCCTAGGTCATTGTTGATGCTCTTAGAATACCGTATAAGCAGAAGATATGTTCTAAAAAAACAAGAGGCAGTATAAACGATACAATGTTGGTATGACAGGTATATATTGCACACTTTATAAAAGAGAGTCACAATAGCCATCATTTTATCCTATAACTGGGACACAGAGATACAACGATAAAATTCATGGATACAGAAGTCCAGGGCTTACAAATGAGGCTTAGTATATTAAGACTATAGTTTTTAGGCGATTGTGAATAATCATGTATTAAGTGATGTAAGGTCTAGTGAATCTAACCACAAGTGAAGAAAAGCCTTTGCTGTAGAAGCATTGGATAAGTTCTGTATCCTTGTAGTTGTCTAGGTGGTCTTCATAAGGAGAGTTATCTGTTTCATTAATTATACTCTCCCAAAGGGACCTGATTGGACGCACCATTTGTTTTAGTGAATAATAGTACATTTGAAGCGTATAACCTTTGTCCATTGGCTCACCATTTCTGATGAATGATTGCTAACTGTGAAATAAACTCATGATAGATGTTAGGCTAGATGGACTCTAGAAAAGGTATCTATACCTCCATCTCATGTACCATATAAAGAAGTTTGAGTGGGATAAAGTAGTTGTCTTCTTATAAGTTCAAGAATGATCCTCTTGAGTGTTGTGAGCATCAAAGGATATAGATTAAGGCGATAAAGCATGATTCTAAGAAAAGTCATTAGGAAACAAGTTTTTGCTACCTTACATGATAACATACTAAAAAATGTGACACTGAGACACTTTGTAAACATATGTACTGATAATCAATTCACTTTGTGGATCATAGTAGTACATCAACGCTCTATGATCAGAGAAAGTTTAGTCATATAGACCAATTTAGAAGGTGACGCCAATGACACACAGCTTCTATAACAGCAATGATCTCTGTAGATAACATAAATTAGCTGAACCAGGTTTCTTTTTTAAAAATAAATGATCAAGGCGATATACTTCATCCTCTCTGCCTGCAATAAAGTGTAAGTGCTGGGGAGCACCCCTGCACCTCAATCATGAGGTATTCCCATTCCAGAAAAAAAGGGGTCTAAGAATGCAACCTTCCATATCGTTTCCCATGGTGACTTATCCCATGTGGCAGATGAGAGGTGGGTGATGGCCTATAACTGAAGATTGCTCCCCTTCCTCTCCTTCTCACCACCCAAAAGTTGGTGCAGAAATTTAGGGGTGTTTGAAGGTGGTTGTGGTAAGAAGTCACCACCAGCAGAAAGGTTGTGGTTTCTTCTCTCCCTTAATAATTTCAGGCCTAATGGGGTGTTTTCTAACATTGCCAAATTGACGCCCAGTGTAATTGAGTCATCTGCTGTACACTAGTGTTCAAAACTCCATCAATGTTTTTATTCTGCTGGAAATTTTAGACCAACTAGCAGGTTTGGGCGCATTAAATCCCATTAACACATAATGTGACATCCCAAATGTGGCCTGTCCTAGGGTGCACCCAGTCACCCGCAATATGAAGCATTGCTAATATGCCAAGCGTAATTGCACTGGGAGGGAAATGTAATAGAAAAATTTTATCCTAAGTCAGTTAGCCAGGATAAGACCAATACAGCGTCAAGAATTTTGAGTTGTCAATCTGCTGGAATTATATGTGATTGTACTCACTTTATGAAAATATTGTTAATGTCCTAGCCCTCAAACTTAAGAAAAATGTCCGCCACAGGTTCAGTTTTGATCACTTTTTATCAGTTGTTTTCAATAAACTAACATTATGTGCAAAAATCTAGTTTTTATTATTTTGAGCTATCAGTCAGCAGCGCTCTTGCATGATGCCATGCTTCTTGGTCTACTTAATGAATGGGCCATAGTGACCATTATCTCTATCATGTTGCCCTCCATACTCAGATGTGGGTATTGGTACAGCAGTCACCTGGGGTTTATTCCCATTTTGGAAGCATTGTGGCGCCATGACTTAATCTAGATTCTTTAGGTAATCCTAACTCAATGGGCTAAGTTTTATCACCCTTACACGCGCTAAAACCCTTGCGCTCCTGTAGCATACTCCTGACCCCTGAGGCCCAAGTAAACAACTGCAGCGGAATCCCGACCACCTTTCCTGAAATGATGTGGTTGCTGGCGGGTTTTTAGTGACAGTGATCATCAATAGTTTTCCTGCTGTTGTTCCCCTCCCAATGAGATTCAAGGTTGTTTAAACAGCTATGCTTCCAGCATTCTGGTTTGTGTTCTGAGTGTCTACCCACCCAGACCGTCATGTTAATCTCAACTTTACTAGCCAGTTCATGACAAACTCCTTCCATATGGAAAATTTGATACTTGCTAAATTTTTGGAATTCTGGATAATTTGTTGACAACAGTGTCATTTTTTACTGGTATATGCTTCAACTTAAGGTCAAAATTTTATCATTTTTAAACCATAATTGGATACGTCCTTAAGCTTAAGTGGATGAACAGGATCCTTACATTAGCATTGTCATTTTATAGTGTGATATTACTGTCCAGCACATAGTAACATAGTTTCTGAAGGTTAAATACTATGACAAGGACTTCCTTTTGTAAACTAAATAATGAATAATGAGGCTACATAGTTCTTGTATATTAATTATAGCATGAGTCAAGTGTTTTATTGTAATTGGGTAAGTACTGTACTTGTCATGGAAACAGCAAGTTATTTTTAGACTGTCCTGCCAGTTTAGGTGCCAAAACACCCAAATTACAAGCCCAAATGCCAGAGGCACTGCTGCATAAACGACTGTTAGAATGGGATCAGATTTCAACAACGAGCGCCCATGAGCCATAGCTGTGAATATAAACCTAGCAACAAACCAGGCAAACACAGCCCCTGAAACCCATGGGTTTTTGAAATAATTGAGTTGGGAAGGGTGGTTTGAATCTCGCCATAGTAAAAACTGGAGTTGATAAACAGGATTTTTATTAGAAATGTAAAGGTAGAAAACTGCCTATCAATATACTCATTGTGTTGTGACTGTTTAAATAGTGGTCAATTTGTGGAATAACTTATGAAATCATGGTATCAGACCCTCAAGATTTGACCTAACCTGGCGAAGTTTTGAGGGATGGGAAAAAACGATTTCAATCTAAACTGACTTTGAAGGAATCAGCAGTGGGCCAGGCCAATGTCATTTAAACCTTAGACGCTCAACTTGCAGCTTTACTGCATTTCTGATGGTTAACATGATGACATCTAGCCCACCAGAAATGGGAATCCCCAAGGCCCTCCCACATAGGGGTGGTCCCAACTGGTCAGAAATGGGTTCAGAATACCCAAACTGCCTGTGCTCAGTTTCTTTAGCATGTGTTCAGCTAAGCGAGATGCATGAAACAATGATTCTGATTTTTTTGAGTAGGGTTTTGAGCTATTAACAACATTTGATAATGTAAGTATATTCTTTTCAGGCTTTGTCCCAATGTGTTTGAGGGGAGTTCTGAATTGACAACAACATTACCCAATGGTTCAATACCATTGGCAATTTTGACCAAGGATTCATCACTAGACACAATTTGATTAAAAGTTACACGCCCATTAGTCTTTATCACCATAGGTTTGGAGCAGGTTTTGAACTGACAACAGCTTCCAATAGCTTGATGCCATTGGCGAGCTTTTTTAAGGACTTGACACTTGATTATGCATCTTCTAGATGTGAAATACCATTGGGCTTTGTTACCGAGGGTTTACAGCATTTGTACTTTTATTTCAAGGGCTCAGCGCCATCAAATTCATAAGGACCTTTCAGCTCCCAAGGGGTGGCGGTTTCTAGATATTTCAGCGCAAATTTTCCTAATTCTCTGTACTAATTTGGCTGAGGCAAGCATGGGAACAGGGGGAGGAATCTTCAGAGGGAGGGCTGTTACCCAACGCTCATCTATCACATGGGCGAGATCACCCTTTGATATGAGAGGGACAGCTGCCCTCTTTGGAACCTTTTTTATGAGGAATGGGAACAGCGCTCAGTCTATGCAGAGAGGACGCTTTCCCAGTCTTACAGTACTAAGTGCAATATCAATGCATCAGTAAAGTTCTGAAATTCCTGTTTAAATCAGGAGATATGGTGTGGGTATATAAATAAGAATTTTCTTTACAATTATATATTCTGTTGCTTATTGCTCAAATTTTTCAATTGAACTTTTTTATTTTTGTTTGTACAACAGTGTTACAACTTAACAATAGCAGGGTATGAAAGTGCAGTGATAATTTTGGTGCCTATGAAACTCTAAAGTTAATAGAATTGGTTGTATAGGAAAAGGTGATATAGTTTTTACTTTGTTACAGATAGTTTATAAAGTGACTTACCTAAAAAAATACTAGTTTCAGCTTTAGATGGTAGTTATGGTTCCAAGAAGTTTGATTTGGTTACAAAAGATGAGTCTAGTGAGTTTAATTCTTTGTTTTTAGTCTTAGGTAACAGAGTACTTCATTTAAATCACATAAGCTTGATTAAAGTTTGGTAGTAAAATATAATGTGATTTTAAAACTCCATTAAACTCAGACTTTATAATACTGAAAAGAATTTCCATGACTCTTTAAAATAAACTGCAGGTTCCAGTCAGTCCAAATGTCATTCTGTTATACTCAAATTGACAATATTTTGTTACAGAGACTGTTTTAACTATATTTTTTCATCATTAAATGTTGGTATCCATAGAACTGATCAATTTATGATAAGAATTAAGCGCCCTCCAATGAAGTATCATCTTAGATATCAATAAAATGGAGCATGGATTTAATTTTATGACCTTGTTGGACAAATGCCCTCCCAGATTAAAGAAAAGAATGTTTTGGGTCAAAATAGGCCAAATGGGGGAAATTTTAGACATTTACAAGTTTGCAATGATGATAAAAGGGGTTTAAGTAATAATAATGATTTTATCAGCCAAAAAACCTGGTCAATTCTTAATGGGACCTTAAAATTGGGATAACACTTTTATGAATACTAAATGGGCAAATAACATTAAGTCAGAAAGTTGAATTGCCCCAACCATGTGGGGAACCTGAGGAGTCCATCGGAGGTTTCTTCCCAGGTCACATCTAGTTCAAAGCCAAAACCTAAGTGGGGACCACCCCCTTTTATAAGCTTGGCTGGGTTCCCCAAAGATGCAATAGTTTTCTCAAGAGGGGGTTGGCTAAAATATATATTAAAATCATTACCCCATGGGTACGTCTTGCCTAAAACTAACCCCCCATCCGTTGTTCAGCCAAAATGAATTGAGTCATACAAAATTTGATAGGTGAATTTCCATTTTCCCTAATTTGGACCATACTAAGCTATTCCAAATGTACCATTGAATTCCCTTTGGCCTTTGATACAGTTTAAATACTGAGAGGTACAATATCAAGATGTTTTTTCTGTTTCCCAGCTCCAACACTAATAAAACATATAAAACTAGCTTTTTATTTATTAGTTTTTTTACCCTTAGTATGAAAAATTGGTTGTGGAATTCAGTGATGACCAGCACCAGCGAGCAACCCTCAGCTGGATTCCCACAGACCTTTTTAGGTAAATTAAGTTAATGAACATCAGAATTTTCTGCCTTTTAGTACTACCATTAGTTAAAAGTTCCAGGGAGACTGAGAAGGGAAGATTAGTACGTTGTTTAAATCTTTCATAGTTTATTATTAACCAGATTTTTTGCATAATTGAGGTATTCAGTGTGGTTATTAGAAATGGTTCTAACATTCCCTACATTATTTTTTTTCAAGGTGGGCTGACCTTGGGACAAATGTACTACACTGATAGAGAGGATAGAGAGTAGGGAGTGACAATATAGGTATGGAGGACAAAACCCAAGTACTGGGAGTAAAACCTTCCTGTACATGTTCTGATAGACCAGGATTACATGATCTAACTTCACTGATTCACTTGGTCATACCAAGTCATGGTGCGCGAATCCACATGTATTAAGACCCTCTTGGCACAGAAAATGCAACTAATGCAATTTCTGCCTTGACGGGATTTGAACCCACAACATGAGGAGTGATAGTGGGACGCCCTCCTGACTATGCCACACCCCCTGGCATTCCCTACATTGCTGTTGTGTTTTTTAGGTTTGAGAGCTGTACATAGTCACCAACTTGGAGTATGAAGCCTTTTTATTGATCTAGAAGTTGTTTTTATTGTATTTTTTATTATATTAGAAACAAGATCATCATTATTATCAGTAAGTTTAGTGTACAAGTACATGGTCAATTGTGTGGGAACATTATCTGAAACAGGCTCATTTTGATCAGGTAAAATTAAAGACTTAATGTCATTTTAAGTTTAATTAAACCATTGTTTGGCCTCAAAATTGGCATTTATATCAAACGTATAATATCTGGCATATAAAAAGCATTTGAAAATATTATTGCAAAAAAGCATCAATGTAGCAGACCTTGCCCAAAAAGCATATACATGTCAAAAACTTGTTCACAGCAGGTTTGATATGGGTTTCCATTCATCTAAAAACTTCATTTATTTTGTGAAAATATACTTTTAGCACTAGTGGTGCCCAACCTAAAAAGGGGGCTGCCACGCATCTTTATTTGAGAATGGGCCAAACAAAGGTATTATTAGAAGTAAAAGATTCCTAATATGTTACCTCAGCTAACGTCCTAGGAAGCCATATCAGAAGGTTAGGAAGCTTTGGGGAAACTTTTGTCTGGCGCCCGCTTTAGCTAGTGGACACATGGTGGACAACATTGGGGTAGGAGCATCAACAACATGTGGCATAAGGAGGTCTAGTTGAGGATTTTCTTCATTAATGAGACTGGCAGTGTCCATTGCCTCAATGTATTGAGCAAGTTGATGCTCAGCAAAAGTGATGAAAGCAGGCACACAAGTAAATGACTTAATGCGCCGGTGGGTTTCAGGATAATTGGGGTCAAAAAGAGAAGTTTTTGCTGCATTTATGCAAGCACATCTTGCACTTAAAGCAAGATCCTCAATTTCATACTTAGCATCTTCCTCAAATCATGAAGGAAATTGGGGATAGGAAACCCTCAACCAGGGGTTCCATTGTCTCATGGAGTTGCTGGCGGAGTTGGGTGTTGACAGGTGTTAATTTTGCCCATATTCCCAGCCTGCTAGTTTACCTGGTATCGCTAGGGGAAAATTCCCTAAAGCGAAGTGAATTGGAAATCAGTTGGTCTGAATTTTGAAGGAAAATGTTTGGGGAAATTTTGGGATATTCGCCTGGTCATATCCTATGAGATTAATCCGGATGTATATCTAATATCTCATTGGGCGGAGCGGCTGACAAAATAGGGGCATCTGATAGTGATTAAATATCCGGTGTACTGATTGGGATTGGTTGGGTTTCATCACTGACTGATTTGGAATGAGTTGTGAGTTGTGAGGCGAGTGATGCCACCTGCAACTAGCGAATCAATCAGTTGGTAAGTGACCTGCCATAATGGGTAAAAAGTCCCATTACCTAAGCAGGTCGCTAGCCAATTTTATGGTTGGTTTGCTTGGATCGAGAGGAAAACGTCAGGGACACGTTTCTGACTCTTTCTGTTTGAGGTCTTATGGATGTCCAATGGCGGAATCCTAGCCAGGATGGGGAAGACCATCGCTGCCAAGACAAGGAAGGTGTTTCAATGGCAATGGCTGCCGTTTCATTGAAGAGGTGCCAACCGAAGGTTAGAAAGCCATATCCCCTATAAATTCCCTAGGATTCACTAAAATAAAAAAACTATTACTACAAACAACTATTACTATGAAAAACATTATTAGTTTTATTGTAGATTCAGTTATAGTTAGACTATCAGCATCCGTGTGAAGTTCCATCTCAAGGATATTATTGCAGAAGGCAATAATTGGAAGACTCTCAGAGAGAAGAGTAGAGATCCAAGCGGGGATCTAGAGACAAAGAGAACCACAACTAGGGGATAGCTGCTGACTGTGTGTTGGGCCAAAGGAGACTGTCATCAGAGGATCTTGACGAAGATTGAGTGGACAGTAAATGAGGGAACGAATCCCTTTGAGTATGACTTAACAAGTATTAAAACAGAATTACTGGGTTAAGCGCTGGGCCTGATAATAGTTCTAACTCAACTATGGATAATAGTCTCCATACTATTATCAGATAATATATTCTTTACAACGTGAGGTGCATAAGGAAACTGAACCTGTGCAGTAAAAAGGTTACTGGGTTGATGACTGATAATCAACTCCTTAAGTTAATTTTTACAAGTTGGTGCTCACTATAGGGGTAGTTGAGTAGAAGAATCTATTTTTATGTCATATAAAGAAGAGATGTGCAAGCTGTGGACTGAGATCGCCACAGTAAATCAGAATGCCTTAAACTCTGTGGACCATCAGGAGTTTGCAGCCTTGGAGGAACGAGTGACCAAGGTGGAAGAAGGAGTTGAAATGTAGCCAACTTTGGGAATGAGTTTCTTGGCAAAGTAAACTCATTAAAGAGGAAAGAAGGAGACCTCATTTAAGAGGTCCTATCTTGAAGATGGAACATGAAGTGGATCGCGCTCATTTGAGAAAGTTCAATGTGGACATTGAGAGATTGATGAAAGAAGTAGAGGATTTGAAAACCCATCGATGTACATGTGTGCCTGATATGGCCAGTGATGCTGAAGAGGGAAGTCCTCAAATGATACATGGGAAAATGAACACCCCAAGAAATATGCCACCAGCATTTAATGCTATTTCAGAGATGACACCCAAAGTCACTCCACAAGTGAGCCAGTAGCTGAACCGAGAGAATTGGCCCAAAATGACTCAGAGGAATTTAGAGCAACAACTAAATTGCCCACATTCCATCAGGATAACGCCCCAGCTTTTTTCTGACTATTTGACATGACCATGAATGGATATGGGGACCGTCAAAAGGTGTTGACAGTCAAGAACTGTTTGGACACAGATTGCCAGAATCTAGTGTTACCCCACTTGGAGGGGGATAGCTGGTCGTATGCCGAGGCTAAGGCAGCCATAATGAAGGAGTTCAGGAGTCTAACCCGCATGTTAAAATGCAAGCAAGAATTTATGGGAATTCAAATTCCGTAAAGATGCGTCTCTTGCAAGCTTCGCGGATAGATTTTACCAGGAGTCACAGATCCTGACTGGAGCAAAGGTGTTAGATGACTTTGATGCAAGAATCACTTTGTAAGTGGCCCTTTGGCCTTATTAAAATTTGCATTAAATGATGTCTACTGTATTGCAACTGAGATAACTACCTCACAAATGGTAGATAACTTGAAGATTCTGGGAAGTGACGTTCGATGCCCCAAATAGAAGCTTCAAGTCCAATCTGGTCCAGTCTGAAGTCCGAATCCCATGAAAGGAAGTGAAGGAGCAAAGGAGACTTTTAACTGAACTGTTCTAGGAAATAAGCCCGAAGAATTCAAATGGTTAAATAAGAAAGAAAAGGTCTGCTTCCAGTGTGGTGGGAAAGGGCATTTCGCCGCTCACTGCAAAAAGCTGAAG
Source organism: Massospora cicadina (assembly GCA_022478985.1). Lineage (NCBI taxonomy): Eukaryota > Fungi > Entomophthoromycota > Entomophthoromycetes > Entomophthorales > Entomophthoraceae > Massospora > Massospora cicadina. The sequence continues at coordinate 15,506 of JAKSZP010016379.1, read as the reverse complement.
GATCAAATTAACGTGGTTCTGATAAAGAGACAGCAGTAGCCAAGGATTCAGGAAAAGGTCTCGCTGCCTAGACAAGGAACAGTCTAGAGCAGCGGAGAAACCTGTTCCTCCCAATATCATGATTGAAGAGATAGATATTAGTGATTTGTTAATAGACAACGAGCAGAATCAGCTATATCAAGTGATCAACATGGATATAAACGCCATGACCAGAGCTGAGGCAAAAAAGATTGACCCTGAGATAGTTCAGGAAGTTGCCCATCCGTACGCCTGACAACTGGTGGAGAAGATTCTGACTGCCAAGAATCCTGATGAGTTAACCGATGTTTTCTTAGATGAGGCTAATCTGTCAATTCTTCTTGGCGCAATTAAGGAATCATTTCCTGAATTATTGGCGCAGAATATTAGTACCCTAGATTTGGCTAATAATGCCACAATTTACTCAGTAAATACTCTATTACAATGCTCCAAGTGTACATATATAGATATTCAAGTGAATTTTGTGATGGTATGGGATATAGTTGACAGCGGAGCGCCCATCAATATTGTGTCAACCAAGCTGGTGAAGAAGATGAAGATCTCTCTGGACTTGGAACACAAGAAAGAATATGGAACAGCTGGGCCAAACACCACCATTTCTTGTGGAGCATATAGTGTGCTGCCACTACAATTTGAATTGTTGCTGGTATCCGCGCCAGCAATAGCTTTGGTGAACCAAAACTATGATATCCTGATTGGAACGGAGTTTCTGCAGAAGTACAGAGTTATTTGTAACTTTGAGGATAATATGTTGACCATCCTGGGTCAGACGTTACCATTGGTATACCAGAAGGATGGTGAAGTTCCATTGAACTGGAGAAATAACTTCATTAATCTGATATACAATGACAGCATTGTACCAATATAATAGCAATTAGTTGGTAGGAAGCGACGAGAGATGCCAGCGGAAATCCTAGAAAACTGGGGAATTCCCTTAAGGATCAAGAAGGAAAGAATCATACCAGCCGATTTTGCAGATGATAGCCAACACAGGGTTGACTTTAGAGATTCTGGAGCTGTTGTATGGAGAAGTTGGAAAGCCCCTGGAAGAAGTCCAGAGTGGATCCATGAGTGGCTCCCAAGTTAATCATGCCAGGCCATGGAGAAATATGAGTTCTCTTAGCAAATTTAAGCGAAAGACTGATGAAGATCAAGAGGAAGAAAATCATCACGTTTATTCATTTAATCCCAATGGCAGAATTGAGACTATTTCATATTTTGGGTCTCTCAAGGAAATGGGATTATTGGCCAGAATGGCTGAAAGCATCAACCTATTGGTTGATTGAGAGCAGCTCGCAGATCTTCTGGAAGGTCAGAAAGAGGAGTGTTCGAATTATTTGAGAGATATTGGGAAGTGTTTGCTCAGGATGACCACAATTTGGGATGTTCATAAGGCGTAATTCACAAGGTCAACACTGGGGAAAATCTATCGATAATAATGAGACCAATTTGAAGATCAAAAGCCGCTGAAGTGGTAGTGGAAGATGAGATCATCAAACTAGTGAAGCATGGGCTCCTAGTTCCATCATCAAGTCCCTGGGAAAGTCCAATTCTGATCATAAAGAAAAAAGATGGATCAAATCGGGTAGTGATTGACTATCAGAGGCTGAACAAAATTACAAAGAAGGATTAGTATCCCCTAATGAGGATAAACAATGCGCTGGATTGATTAGGAGAAGCAAAGTATTTCTCTGCGATGGACCTAATCTTGGGATACTGGCAGATCGACTTGCCAGAAGAAGACCAAGAAAAATGTGCGATTATTACTGCACAGGGGTTATACCAGCTGACGAGGATGCCCCAGGGTCTTTGAATGCGCCCATGACGTTTCAGAGGGCCATGGATGCAATATTGAGTGACCTGAAGTTGTCGTGCATCCTGGTATATCTGGACAATATCAATGTGTTCAGTAGAACGTTTACTGATCACCTCCATCACTTGGAAGAAGTTTTTAAAAGACTATCCGCGGCTAACCTCAAGATCAATCCAAGGAAGTGTCACTTCTTCAAGAGGGAGCTAGAATACCTGGGATTTATGACAAATGCAAATGGATTGCAGCCGCAGCCCCAGAGGATATCAGCTATTGAGTGCATGGCTGTGCTGAAGAGTGTCCAAGACATCCAAGTATTCCTTGAGATGGTTGGATACTACAGAAGATTTATTTGGGACTTCGCCTGAATAGCCGAGCCTTTGTTTCATTTACTAAAGGATCCAAAAAAAGATTCATATGGAATGAAGAGGCCCAGGACTCCTTTGATGAGTTACGCTGGTATCAGATAAGTTCTCCAATTCTGAAATATCCAAATTTTGATTGGTAGTTTATCACTCAAACTGATGCTTTGTTGATGGCGATCAGCGCCATACTGAGCCAAGTAGATGAACTTGGGGATGAACATCCGGTGGCATATGTGAGCTGGACATTCTCAGCCGCTGAGAGGAATTACACTGTGACTGAGCATGAATGCCTTGCAGTCATTTACGCCTGTAAGCAGCCTTGGGTGTATGTCCACGGAATGCACTTTAAGGTGGTAATGGACCACTCTTCATTGCATTGGCTGCACAAAATTATGGGAACCTGAAGGATGACTGTCCTGATGGGCACTTAAGCTTTAGGCTTATGATTATGAGATAGTCCACTGAGTGGGGGCTTCTCACCAGAATGCAGATGGCTTATCGCGGTTACCAATGGTCCAGTTGGTATACCCACAGGCAGATGAGCTATTCCAGAGAATGGTCAAAGGAAGAACCGAGGATGAGCCTCGAGAAATCTAAGGTGCACTTCAAAAAGCGATGGAAAACACTGAGATCATGGATGGACAAGTATTTAAGATGATAAATGGGAAACAGCTATTATTCCTGAAACTGTCAAAAAGAGCAGCAATAGTTCAAGCCGCTCATAAGGTTGTCAGGTATGGAGGCCTGAGAAAAACAACTGACTATATTCGCCAGTATTATTACTGGGAATCAATTAATTATAATGTCGCGGATTATCTGGCTTGTTGCATGGAATGCCAGCTGCATAAACCACACAAGAATAAAACCAGATACCAACTGGTTCAACCTGGATTTGCATGGCACATGGTGTCCAGCAATGTGAAGGGATTGCTGGTGATGAGCACAGGAGGAGTCATGTACATCATAGTAGCTATTGATTATTTAATGAGATGGGCGAAAACAAAAGCCCTAACCAGAGTTGATGCTACCAGTACTGCAAGATATATCCTGGATCAAGTAGTATACCAGCATGGATGTCCACAAGTTCTACTGAGCGACAATGGGACCAACTTCACATCTCATGTGATCCTGAGGCTAAACAAAATAATGGGGATCCAGGGAGTCATGTCAGTACCATACTGGCTGGAGATGAACGTACTGGTAGAATGGGTCAATGGGACGCTGGCCATAATGCTAAGGAAGCTAGTCACAGGGAGAACTTCCGTGTGGTGAATGTACCTGAGTTTGGTGATGTTTGCCTACAACATTAGTCATCATATGGCGATAAGAAAGGCGCCATTTGAATTACTATACAGGAGGAAGGCCGCGTTGCCGCTAATATTATATTTGGTAGTAGAACCTATGACATGGATGAATACCAAACAATACCTGAACTGACTGATGTGTATCCTGATCAATATGCAAACATAAGCATTTGATACAAGCTTGAAGAAAAGGATACAAGCAAAATTTACGGATGATAAGAACTGACTGGCATTAGAAGAGATATTGAATAGGAGAAAAAGTCATCTATTACGATATGCATGGTTTTGGTTAAAGAAATAAATTGGATGCATTATGGTCGGGTCCATTCAAAGTAATCGCCAAAAATGGTGACCAAAGCTTACTCCATCAATAATCTCTTGGATGGAAGAGTAGTAAATCAGGTCCATGCTAAATATCTAAAGTGTTGGATCGAAGAAAAAAATAAAAGAGTTCCCAAAGGACCAATAAACCATTAAGTTGGTCACGTCCTGATGATTAGGTCAATTCTGAAAAAAGGACCTCTGAACCATAGAAAACTGGTAGGTTTAAGTGCCCAGGATCCAGTTTGGGAGAAAAGATGGACCTCTGAATCAAAACAAGGTCAAGTCTCATAGAAATAAAAGAGAATAAAAATAAAAAAAACTATAAAAGATATTGAACAAAAAAAATTTAAATGCATAGGAAAAAAAGAAGCTAATATATTTTTATAATTTTTATTTTTATTGGTTGTCCTCAGTATGGGAATGATTCCGCCTATGTTGCCTCTTGGGGGAGGATGTATTGTGGTAGAAAGAAATAGCCCATCAAAATTGATATGCAATTGGACACTTGCAAGGGCAAGTGTCATGGAAACGGCAGAAGAAAAATAAACCAGCCTGCCAGTCGGGATGCATGAGCACCCAAAAAGCAAGCTAGAATGCCAGAGGCATTGCTGAACATAAGACTTAATATGGAGCTGGGAAATGTGATACCACAAAGTGGTGGTGCAACAGCAAGGTGAGGAGTATCCCAACGACAACCACACTGAACCTGTTCTCAACTCAATGTTTCTAGCTGCAGGAGGTGGGTTCACTGTGATAGTTTTGATGAGATCCTTGGCGTGTGAGGCCAACTCATTGGAGGTGACAAGGAGATGGATCCTTTCTTTCCATCGATGGACATAGGGCCATAAGATCCCCGTGTACTGCTGCTGGAAGTTCATAAGAGCGGGGTTGTGGAGTTAAAAAGATTAGACTCGCTGGACCCAATTGGCGATGGAGGGAGCCATAGTGACCAAAAGAATTGGTAAAGTCCACCATGAGTGTGGGGCAACAGGCCACCGGGGAAATGCCATCTGGGATACAGTCAGAAAGGGAAATAAAAATTTGGTTTTTTTGTCAAAAATATTTATTTGGAAAGGAAAGTAAGAAAATTTACCAATAATTTTCTCAGTGCCATGCAACTGATCAAATAGTGGTTGATTGGGGTAGTGACAGGACAGGGTTAGGTCCCACAAATTTGACCTAACCTTCGAATTGTTTGGGAATGGGCAGGTTTATTCTTTGGGAACCAACATCGTAAAATTTGGCAGTGGGCTGAGTCTCTGTCAGTTTAACCTCAAATGTCTGAACCAAGACTTGACTACGTTTCTGACAGTTTGCATGATGGCATTTGGCCTGATGAGTGATGGGAATTCCCAAGTCCATCCCATATAAGGATGGGTCCATTTGGTTGGGAACAGGTTTGGGGCAGCCAACCTGCCCGCGCTCAGTCATTTAACCGTTCGTTTGGTCAACAGCAGCACATCAGGCACAACGCCTGAATTACTATCAGAGGGCTTCAAACCCTCGTTGATGGCACCCAATATTTGTTCTACTGGTTTAGTGATCAAATTGGAGCCATCAGGCGATTTGGCCAATATCTTATTCTTCATGCTTTTACAACCATTCGAATTTTGGCCATCAGCCAGATTACCACCCAAATTAGATCTGGCCAATTTCAATTTGGTAATCTCAGCACAGATTTCACTAATTCCCCGCAACAATTCTGCTGAGGTGAGTGTGGGTATTGTGGGTGGGATCTGAAGCGGAAGGGCCATTACCCATCGCTCATCTACTATGTGAGTGAGATTGCCCTGAGTGATGAGAGGTGCCGCCATCCTCTTTGGTGTCTTTTTATTTGGGAATGGGAAGATGACCTGATTGAGAGACAAAGGACATTCCCTGAGACTTATTTTACCCTTTCCTTTTTCCAAAGGAATGGCACCCCCACTGGGAAACTGCACCAGAGCCACATTCTTGTGTGCTTTAGATAACTTGATAGCCATAATCGTTGCAATCTTCTGGAGAGGATGGGGAGCCTCAGGGTGGAATGCGTGGAAGGCCTCAACCAGGGCCATGCAATTTGCACAATCACGCGCCTTGACTCAACTATTTTCATAAGCTGGATATCCTTTCCAGGCCATAAGATATTGAACTGAACGTCACAACTTCCGAGATGCCAGGATAGCCTCTACCTCAGCTTCTTCCCCATTATTGATGATGATCGGTTCCAGATCTGTGGGAATTACGCCCTTGAAGGGCAACAGCTGGGAAACATGGAAAACTGGGTGCTGCTTCCAATGCGCGGGAAGCTTCAAGTGGAACGCTCCATTACCCAATACCTCCTCCACTAAGTGAGGACCCAAATGCTTACTGGTAAACTTGCGGGAAGGGGTTTAAATTCGCAAATGATGAGTATCAAGCATGACTTAAGAACCCACCATACTTTCATGACCCAGAAGGCGCTTATGATCTGCAAATTGCTTATAGTCATCAATGGCTTTGGTGAGGTGTTCCCGCACTAAAGCTTGAGTTGATCAAATATGGGCAGCATGATCTGTGGCAGCTTGAACCTCAGGTCACAAGCATGCTCCGACTGAAAATGATGGGTTATAACCCAACGTTGCTTCATATATTGAAAACCCCGTAGATACATGGATCCCATTATTGTACACAAATTGAGCTAGAGACAAGTCACCAGACCAAGTGTCCTGCGCTGCTGTAGCATAGCAATGCAGGTACTGTTTGAGAACTTGGTTAACCCGCTTGGTCTGACCGTTGTACTGGGGGTGATATGCCATGGATTGACAGGGGGTTATCTTCAGGATTGATAGGAGTTCACTCCAAAACAGTGCGGTAAACTGAGTACCCCAGTCACTAATGCTTTCCTGGGGAAGACCAAACATCAAAAACACATGTCTTACAAAAAGATGGGCAGTTTCTTCTGATGTAATCGTGGAAGTTCAAGGGATAAAAAGGGAAAATTTTGTAAAACCATCTACCACTACCATCACCGCTGTGAACCCATTAGAACAAGGAGATCAACAATAAATCTATGGACACCGAGGTCCATGGACCTTCCGCCTGCTGCAAAGGGTGCAGGAGGCCATTCTTACCGGAGTGATCTGACTTGGCCCTAGTGCAAATAACACAATCGGCGATCTAAGCTGGAACCTCTTTGGTAAGTACTGCCCAATTGAAGGTTTGCTTAATCAGATCGATGCATTTCTTAATACCAGGATGTCCAACCGTGGGGGGATCATGGTGTGCGCGGAATACTTCCAGGTGGAAGGAGGGGGGAACCCAAACATGAGAATGGAAGTAAATGAGTCCCTCTTCTAAGGAGTATAGGGAGTGTTTGGGACTCGAGTGAGCCAACTGCTCACCCAACTCCACGCCCTCAGAGAAGGCCGTTTGATGGGCTAGCACTTGGGCCAATAATGGATTGTCAGGAGACAACGCGGTGGAGGAAACAATGGAGGGAACAATTGACAGAATCTGAGTGGCAGGAATCATGGTAATGAGATCCATTTCATCAGGTTCCAAGGGACAGTGAGCAGGGCTACAGCTTAAGAAATTGGGAATGACATTGAGCGCACCTTTGACAAATTTATATTTGAAGTTAGAACTGCACAGGTCCCAATAGGTTTAGGCCTTCTGGTGCGCCAATGTTTGGGGTTTGTGGAAATACAATAGAGCCTGGTGATCTGTGCAAACCGTTAGCTCATGACAAGCGCCTTGCAAAAAGGTACCACCAATGAGTTGATGCCCATGCAACAGCAGCCAGTTCCTTGTCATAAATGGCCCAAGACTGCTTCATAGTAGTAAATTTTTGGGAAAAATAAGCGACTGGATGTTCAAGACCATCGTGGTCCTGAAGCAGCACCGCGCCTAATGCTACTGATGAAGAATCACATGTGATGATATACAATTTTGTGGGATCAGCATGTTTCAAGATGGGAGGAGACATGAACACCTCCTTGAGCGATTCAAACGCCTGCTGGCATTTGGGGGTCCAACAAAACGGTATGTTTTTTCCAGTGAGGGGATGGAATGGGGCGGCCAACTGGGAAAGTGTGGGGGAAATTTTTTAAAAAAATGATAGTTCCCAAGAAACTCCGAAGTTGCTTCTGTGTTGTTGGAGTTGGCCATTATCAGATCACATCTAATTTGTTAGGAGGGATAGTGACACCTTCTTTGAGAACCAGGTTTCCGAGAAATGTGACCTCTTCATTATAAAACTCGCACTTGGAAGCTTTGAGAAACAACCCTGCTTTATGCAAAGCAACCACCACCGCTTCCAAGTCAATAGCATGTTGTTTGGGAGTTGGGGAATGAACTAGGATATCATCTATGTATGCAATACCACAAGAGAACCAGAGATCCCTAACGCGTTGTCAATCATTTGCTGAAATTTAGCGGGAGCAATTTTCAACACAAAGGGCATTACACAAAATTGAAAAAATGCCTCGCCTCATTCAGATTGTGGTCAACCATTCCTGTCCTTCCATCACTTAAATTTGGTTGAAAGAGTTCATCAGATCCAGTTTTGAAAACACATGGGATTTGGAAATTGCCTGACTGATTGTCTGCTCTAAAGGCAATGGGTAGGGATCTGTAACTGTTATTTTGTTCAAGTGACCATAATCCACGCAAGTATGGAGCGATCCATCCAATTTTCTTGCAAAGATGATAGGGGAGGCGACGGGTGAGGCCTTTTTGAACAACCAACCTTTTTTTAACATATCATCCAACCAGGTATTGAGTGCAACCTCTTCCTTCGCTGTATGAGGATACAACGGGCAGTTGATGTTCACCATCTCCATGGTTGTCCAAAATCCACAATCATACCTAGTATGCTTTAGCAGGCAATCCACCTTTTCCATGTCAAAGATTCTCTGATATCGCATTAAGCTTTTGGGAAAATTGGCTGGAATGCCCGCGGAAGTAACTAGGGTAGTGATAGAGCTGGTCCCTTGTATCTTCTTGAGGGTGTTGATCAAAGGGAACTCTCCCTCCAAAATATCATTGGTAAATGACAACATATTAGACTCTAAATGAATCTTCACATGTTGCCAGCGCCACCATCCCACACCCAAGATCACCAGGAACACCAAGTTTGGCATGGCCAAAAAATGATTGCAGAAGTTATATTGGTGGATTGAGAAGTGTATCGTCCGTCGAACAACATATGAAGACTGGTAAGCAGATGAGGCCACCATTACTGAGCCCACATCCATTTCCAGTTTTAATTGTTGTGCCAACTCAACACTCATGAAGTTCCCTGCTGCTCCAGTATCCACCAGAGCTTTGAAGGAGACATGATGTGGACCAATACTGGTTTTCATAGGGACAAGGAAATAAGCAGAATTCTGTTTATTGGGACATTTGACTGAAACATGGATGACTGAAGAAATAACAGGTATGTTGGGACCAGGATCAGGGTTCTTAGCTGGGGCGAAAATTGGAAGTACGAGTGTGGGCAAAATCATTTCCTCTGTCTGGGCTTGAACAGAATCATTAATAGTTAACTCTGGAAACACCAAATCGGACTTGAGGGTTATGGCAGGGTTGGGACCCACGTCAACTGCTATTTTGGTGACAGGTGCATCATCTACATCTTTGTTAGGAAATCCTATCATAAAGTTTCCCTTCTGATATGGGGAAACGTGGCGAGGTAACGCTTTGATAGTAGTTGTGGTGGCACATATTTGATTTACTGATCCTTGGATGATAGACCAGGCCATGTGATGAGCGGAAACTGAATCCAAGCTCACTCTAAAGACTAACTGAAGCATATCGATAGATAGGCTTGATGCAGGAGCCAGCTCATGAAAGGTAGAAATTAAAGAAACCAGACTATAGGCTTCGACCATAGCAAGGAGCAGTCTGAATAAGTGGTCTGATTGGGATACTAGGGGTTTTAAGGCGGCTGATACAACAGCTATCAGGGGGTGGAGTCTCCTTCTTGTGAGGAAGAACGCAAAACTTCTTACCCAACGGCGGGCATTTCCATCCACGGCATCTAACAACGTGAGCTCTTATTGGGCATGAGATATTGCAGAAGCGTTATTGAGTGTGATTGTTGTCCGCATTTGTACTTTGGTGAGCGCGTCAAGAACCTGATTGGCGATCTCTTAGGAGGGGATACTTGATCTTTTTCACGTGCTGGAGGAAGTAAGAGGAGATGCAGTCTGCACATCTTGGGTGGCTTGAAGAAGGTTTTCCGAAAATAGAGTGGATGCTTCTCCCAAAGTCAGAAAGTGACCAAACAAGCAACAAACAACACACAACTGATTGTACGTTCATCTGGTAGAGGGTAACCACTGCAGCTCCCAATTCAAAAACCAAGGCGGAAGTGGCTGGAAATAATGGTTGGTTGATTATTTCATGGAAATGACAGAAGAAGTTTAGACCAGCCTGCCAGTTGGGATGTGTGAGCACCCAAAAAGCAAGCTAGAATGCCAGAGGCATTGCTGAACATAAGACTTAATATGGAGCTGGGAAATGTGATACCACAAAGTGGTAGTGTAACAGTAAGGTGAGAAGTATCCCAACGACAAACCTCACTGAACCTGTTCCCAACTCAATGTTTCTAGCTGAAGGAGGTGGTTTTACTGTGATAGTTTTGATGAGATCCTTGGAATGTGAGGCCAACTCATCAGAGGTGACAAGGAGATGGATCCTTTCTTTCCATTGATGGACATAGGGCCATAAGATCCCCATGTACTGCTGCCAGAAGTTTGTAAGAGCGGGGTTGTGGAGCCAAAAATATCAGACTCACTGGACCAATTGGCGATGGAGGGAGCCATAGTGACCAAAAGAATTGGTAAAGTCCACCCGGAGTGTGGGGTGATGGGCCACCAGGGAAATCCATCTGGGATGCAGTCAGAAAGGGAAATAAAAATTTGGTTTTTTTAAAAAAATTTATTTGGAAAGGAAAGTAAGAAAATTGACCAACAATTTTCTCAGTGCCATGCAACTGATTAAATAGTGGTTGATTTGGTAGTGACAGGACAGGGTTGGGTCCCACAAATTTGACCTAACTGGCAAATTGTTTGGGAATGGGTGGGTTTATTCTTTGGGAACTGACATCACAAAATTTGGCAGTGGGCTGAGTCTCTGTCATTTCGACCTCAAATGTCTGAACCAAGGCTCAACTATGTTTCTGACAGTTTGCATGATGGCATTTGGCCTGATGAGTGATGGAAATCCCCAAGTCCATCCCATATAGGGATGGGTCCATTTGGTTGGGAACGGGTTTGGGGCAGCCAACCTGCCCGCGCTCAGTCATTTAACCGTTTGTTTGGTCAACAACAGCACATCAGGCACAACACCTGAATTACTATCAGAGGGCTTCAAACCCTCGTTGATGGCACCCAATATTTGTTCTACTGGTTTAGTGATCAAATTAGAGCTGTCAGGCAATCCAGCTGATATCTCATTCTTCATGCTTTTACAGCCATTTGACTTTTGGCCATCAGCCAGATTACCACCCAAAATAGAGCTGGCCGATTTTAATTCAGTAATCTTGGCACATATTTCACTAATTCCCCTCAACAGTTCTGCTGAGGTGAGTGTGGGTATTGGGTTTGGGATCCAAAGCAGAAGGGCCATTACCCATCGCTCATCTACTATGTGAGCGAGATCGCCCTGAGTGATTAGAGGTGCCACCATCCTCTTTGGTGTCTTTTTTAATTGGGAATGGGAAGATGACCCATTCAAGAGCCAAAGGACGTTCCTTAAGACTTACAGCAAGACCTACTAGAAATCACGTTCATTTCAAGGATGCTGAGCCCTGAGTAAATGCAACTAGGGGAAATGAAATTGATATGTCAGAAGAGCCAATTGCAAAACCCTGGAGCAGGGAGGAAAACAGCAATAGAGGAAGAGGTAATCTGTGAATAACCCCAAGTAATCCTGAAAGAGACACCAGTGCCAGAAGATTTGTCTTGAGTGACTGCTGATGGGCCTCATCAAGAACACCGGACATGTGAGCTGGCAGCAAAGAAGGAATACTCAATGGGGTTATTGAATCATGCCCCCAATTAATGCCATCAATGGAAGATAGCGATGAGAAGCTCTGGAGAAGAGGTAGTTGTGTAAAGAGCGGATTGCATCTTGCAAACAATGAATATGGGCTTCACGGAAGCTAAAGCTGAATGACCAATGAAATCCAGGCGAGGCTGGAAGCTTCATCAACCAACTTTGAAGAACTTGGACAGCAAAGCGAAGAGCTTAAGTGGCAGTATTCCAATCCAGAAGGTTGTCCAAATCAAAGGTATTCAGCGCTAATGTCAACGCCTTGGTGACTTGTGCCCAGAGTTCAGCGTATGGGAGCCTAAAATGTATGCTGTTCTCGATTGAAAACTCAGAAACCAGCACAGTGGGTTTGTAGAATTGCCCAAGTCAGAAGAGGAACTCAGGGAGCAAGTCTGACCCGGCCAATAACAAACAATTCAAAGTGACTGGCATGACCTCTGGAGCAATAAATAGATGTTCTGAGCATCAGTAAAAGAAGCCAAATCCAGAAGGGTTTCAAAGTCCAACTCAGGAATTGACTGCAAGGGAAGAGTCAGCCAAGAGTTGTTTGAAACAATGGCAAGCCTGGTTTCAGAGGTATTGGTTACTGTTTCTGGTAATTTGATGGAAGGACTAGCCCCTTGCGCCAGACTAGGCATATGAGTCCTGGAAGGACTATAGAAGAGGTTCCATCAAGCATCCCAACTCATCTGCAGGAAGAGGCGGAGGTCCAAATCTGAAGGACTGTCAAGAAGTTGCTGGTAGTGGGATTCTGAGTTCAACATATTAGCAGGACTAGAGGGGAAATGTTGGACTTATATAGAAGTTGACATTATGCACTCTATAATCTATTAGGCTCCAATTTTGGGAAAATAATTTCAAAAATTAATGAAATAAGCTTTCTGAGGGAAGAATTAAGAATGACTTACAGCAAAGAGGTTATGAGCGAAATAACAAGGGCAGAATAGAAATAAGTATTCTTAATCAAGCCACAAAATGAACATTGATGGTAAGATTCTCCTGTCTAGGATGAGGATAGAATCAGGAATTCAAGGACGCCAGACCAAGAATCCTGAATATGACAGCAGGTCATATACCCTGACAGGGGGGAAACTGGATCCCGGGAAAAATATAGTCACAAGTAAATTGATCATCCTGGCATGACAAGAGGTTGTGAGGGACTGCACTCTGAGTAGGTGGTGGCGAGGAGGAAGAGGAGGAATATCATATGCCGAAGGTCATCCCAAGCAGTGTTGAGTATTACTGAGTGTACTCCACTTGAACCAATGAAGCATTTTACCAGGTGTCCAAAGCGGTGTTTCCATGCCCTGGTCCTTTTCTCACTGGAAATCTAGGCAAGAGGGGGGATGTGTTGTAAATTTTGCCCATATTCCCAGCCTGCTAGATTACCTGGTGTTGCTAGGGGAAAATTCCCTAAAGCGAAGTGAATCAGAAATTGGCTGGCCCAAATTTTGGAGGAACTACATTTGGGGGATTTTGGGATATTCGCCTGGTTGTATCTGATGAGGATTAATCTGGATGAATACCTAATATCACATCGGGTGGAGCGGCCAACGAAATAGGGCCATCTGATAGTGATTAACCATCAGGTGTACTGATTGGGATCAGTTGGGTTTCATCACCAACTGATTGGGAATGAGTAGTGAGTTGTGAGGTGAGTGATGCCACCTGCAACTAGTGAATTAATTAATTGGTGAAGTGACCTGCCATAATGGGTAAAAAGTCCCATTACCTAAGCAGGTCACTAGCCAATTATGGTTAGTTTGCTTGGATCAAGAGTAAAACGTTAGGGATATGTTTCTGAATCTTAATTTTTGAGGTCTCAAGGATGTCCAATGGCGGAATCCTAGCCAGGATGGGGAAGACCATCGCTGCCAAGACAAGGAAGGGTGATTCAATGGCAATGGCTGCCGTTTCATTGAAGAGGTGCCAACCGAGGGTTAGACAGCCAAATCCCCTATAAATTCCCTAGGATTCACTAAAATAAAAAACAACTATTACTACAAACAACTACTACTATGAAAAACATTATTAGTTTTATTGTAGATTCAGTTAAAGTTAGACTATCAGCATCCAGTGTGAAGTTCCATCTCAAGGATATTATTGCAGAAGGTAATAATTGGAAGACTCTCAGAGAGAAGAGTAGAGATCTGAGTGGGGATCTAGAGACAAAGAGAACCACAACTAGGGGATAGCTGCTGACTGTGTGTTGGGCCAAAGGAGACTGTCATCAGAGGATCTTGATGAAGATTGAGTTAACAGTAATAGAGGGAATGAATTCCTACAAGCACGACTTAACAAGTATTTAATTGGAAATACTGGTTGAAGCGTTGGGCCTGATAATAGTTCTAACTCAACTACAGATAATAGTCTCCATACTATTATTGGATAATATATTCTTTACAACGCGAGGTGCACAAGGAAACTGAACTTGTGCAGTAAAAAGGTTACTGGGTTGATGGCTAATAATCAACTCCTTAGGTAAATTTTTACAACAGGTTTGTAAAAATATCTTTCTTTCTATTTATGAGGAGACTAGTTGCATCATGATTAGTAAAAAAATAATGATGTTTGGGAACTTAGTTACTAAATAAGGTTGAGCCAATTGAATGATAAAGGATTTGGAAGAGATTGGGGCTGAACATGCATAGGTCCTATAAATAGAGATTTTGGTGTTTCTAAGATTTTTAAGCCTTTCAGGCTGTGGTGCCACTAGATTCACTTTCACCAGTTAGTCTTGAAATGTTTCATAAAAAGGACAATAAAAAACCTTTTTTGTACTAAAAATCTCGTTTAACTTTGATTAATGTCTTATTGGACTTATAAAAATGTTTTCTTAGATGTTGCTGTTTTTTATTAGTTTAAAAATTAAACACCAGAAGCTCCTTGGTAAACCATAGATGATTTAAGTGGTACTTTTTCTGGGTGCTTGATTATTTTTTTCTTGTGGTCTTAATAGTATTCAATAAACCCTCAATCTTGATACGTTTAGGTTGTTCTTTTTTAGTTTTGGCCATTTTGTTTCTTTAGTTTTTTTTCTGCAGTGTACATCTCCAAGAGCAGTAACGACTGCTGGTTAGTGAATGTCTCAGTACCTTAAAACCCGCTTTTTTATATAGCACACAGATTGTGTTTTATCTGTGTTTATTGGTGTTACACAAATTTTATTTTGAGTTAAATGTGGAATAAGTTATATTTCAAAGTGGATCTTTGAGGACATTATCATCAGGATAAATTACTTGGCAACCACTCTAATGTTCATTAAATTATCTGATATAGTTTTTAGGTTTGGTAATTATAATGTAAGTTATTTTAAGGGGATTTTGATTATCAACATTGTATATTTGATATTTCTGTTCAATTATAGAACTCATCTGGCTGGAAAACTTAGATATTGGTGTATTAAAATCTGGGTTTATTGATACTAGTCTCTATAGATCTAACTGTGCAGATATGTTTAATATTTGCACTATTCATGTTAGTTAATAATAATGTAGATATATGGTTGATAATAGTATGGAGAATATCATTTATAGCTGAATTGATAAACCAGGCTATAAATGGTCCAACGCTAAATTTAAAAATGCTCCACTTGATGACTATGCTGATAATTTGGGACTGCTTCCCTCTTCCCACTGACATTAA
>JAKSZP010016378.1:0-50297 GCA_022478985.1 Massospora cicadina | reverse complement strand
ACTTTAATGACAAACATTGCATAATAGATGCATTGGTAAAAGAACACAACTACTTTGCAAGATAATTAGTTCTTACAAAATACCTCTAATGATGTGCCACATTTACCTAATCTTTTGATGCTTGAGATATGTGGATGATAATAATAAACTTACTGATCAACCTCAATTTATTTAATTCTAGCTAGCAAATTAAGTACTTTACATAACAAATTTGTGGTTTTCACTACCTTTTTTTGTATCATTTTTATTTTATTTGTTTATTATAATTAAAAAAATGCAATTATTAATAATCTAATCTATCTACCTCTTATAAGCATTTTAGTTTATATCTGTTTTAATATACAGTGTTATGATTAACATATAGGCATCATAGATTTGATTTATTCAAGGTACGCCGGCCAGGGGATGGACAGTACCGATCACAACACTCAAAATGGTAAAACAAACTACTAACCAGGTGGGAAGCAGAAACTGCTTAACTCACCATGGCAGAGGGTGAGGAGGGGTCGGGGGTTGGCTTTCAGAAAGACCCACCTCAATCAAGGGATGTTGGTTACAGTACCGGATCAGAGCAGAGAGCCAGGGCGTTGGGGCATCCGCATAGTGGAGGCTGAGGTCAGCGTAGTAGGAGTTTTCCACTTCCGCATCAAGATAATGATGGGAAAGTGTTTCAACAAAAGCTGCAAGGAGAACTTCAGCTTCTTTGCAGGCTTCAGGAAGTTGGGTGAAAAGGGAGATACTGTGGTGGGTGATTTTGGCTGAGGGGTTGAATGAAGCAAGCGTTGCAACATTCATAACAGCAACTTCAGCGTCATTGAATAGTTTTGAGATGTCACTGCAGGGAGATTCAGGGAAGTCAGGGGGGAAGAATATGGTGGGCAGGCCATGCTGGAGCTGAGCTACTGACTGGGCCACTGCGGTGCATAGTTTTGGGCAATGAGGAGAGGCCACCACAGCTAAGGCGAGCTGGTGGTCACTTTGGAAGGGGGCTGTATTGGGTAGAGGAGCAAAATAGCGAGGGGTAGGGGTTTCATCAAAGTGGGGAAGGAAAAATTCTGCCCAACCATAATCGCCTTGGCAGAGAGGTTGACCTGTATGCTTACTAATGAGGACATTACCTGATTCGTCTGTTTCAGCCAATAGATCCCATGGATTTTGGTTCAATGGAAAAGTGGCGTTTAAATTTGGGTAGGTAGGATTGGGTGAATGGGCAGCTGCTTGGGTGCAAATGGTGGTCCAAGCATTGCTCTGATTGGATGGCGTAGATTTAGGTGGGAGAGTGAGGATGGAGGTTTTGGGGGGGCTGATTTTCCATGTGGGCCCACTGAACGAGATTGAGGGTGGGAGGGGGCAGCAAAGCACCCCATAATGAACCTCCAGAGGGGGGCTCAGAAGCCGCAGCAGCGGATTTGGCCTTAGGGCATACTCTTTTTGCATGGTTGAGGCCAAAGCAGAGAGAACAAATCTGCCTACCATTATCAACCTGAGCCCAAAAGAAATGATCAGATGCTGCAGCCACACTAGCGCAGGGTGGGATTTGTTGGGCTATGGTAGGGTGGTGTGGTATGATGGTGGCTGTTGCATGAGGAGCAGCAAGGCGTTCCACACCAGATGGAATGGCAAAGATGAGGTTGGGCTGAGTGCCATAAGCCATGAGCCCCATGACCAACTGGTCATATAAAACCTGGGGTGGAAGGTGGGATAGGAGATTTGCAAAGGATACCACTAGCGTGGTGTCTGAAGGGAGGCGAGTATAGTTGTGGGAATGGGGTTTTTTTTTATAAATTAGAGGAGTTTGTGCTGCCGCTTCAGCATCCTCCTCATATTGGAACCCAACGTCAAAGTAGCCCTTAAAAGGGTGGAAGTCTATAAAGCCAGCTGGTGCAAAGGCTGTAGTGGCTAGGTCAATAATTGCCTTATCAGCATATGGGAACAAATGCCCATAGTCCACTCTGAGGCAATAGCGAATAGCAGAGCGAGGGAGGGCGAGAAGATGGGGGTGAGAAGGGTGGACGCGTGCCAGGTGGAGCGCTAAGTCCCGTGGGGGGACAAAACAGTTGGAAGCAGTGGGTGGGCTGTTTGAGCCCATCCAAACGCGCTTGCCTGCAGGGCGGAAAATGCTAGGTGGGGGTGCACTGCTGCCCCACACTGGGGTGGCAGGCGGCAGAGCCAAGGACATCAAAGAATAGGTTTGGGCAGATGGTTGTGGATAAATAAACTTAAATTTAAAATCGCTTAAAAGTGACTTTGAGCAGTTAACATATAGGCATCATAGAATTTATAAAACTATATAAGAAATATCTCTAGTTTATCAAAGATTTTAATAGTTGCTACTAGGAAAGCACCTTTGTGTATTGTCAATTTTTAAAGTTTATTATAAATCCTTATTTATACTTTTTTAGATACATGAAACAACTAACATCTCATGGTGATACTTATCCTAATAGCTGAGATTAGGTTCACTCCAGCATCTAATGTGTGTTTCTTGCTCTAGTATGAATGATAGTATATCTTGATGCCAAACTCTGAAAAAGAGGGTTGATAATGCTTAGCAAAACCCACTAATCCAAACTTAAATTATATTCTATCTATTGTACTCATCAAACTGCCTGACTCTTAATTTATTATAGTGGGGGTTCTTTTGCGAGCCTTTTATAGAACTAAGCCATGTGCTTTCTAGAGGTTGTATTGGCTACTTGATTTTATATGAAATTGTTGTTTTTAGGCCATTTATAGAAAACATATGAAACAACCAATTTTATAGGCATATAATTATTATGAGATTAAGACACAACTTGGTGTTAAAAGGGTAACATATTTTAATTTTAATTTATTGCGGGGAAGGCTGACCCTGGGACGGACACTTCCAAATATGACTCAGATGAGACAAAACTTAGTACCAGGGGAGGCACCCCAGAGACGCAATGCTATCTCTTGTTGCCAGCGGGAACACCACTTATGGGGAGGGGGAGGGAACGTGTGAAGGGGCCGTAGCCACTATTGAGCACGTGTGGAGGAAGGGGTCTGATTTGATGAACCAGACTGGGAACCAGGAGGAGACCAGCTGTCGGTGACGCGGTGGGAGATATCCAAACATCCACGCTTGAAAGTGGTCCACCAGATGAGACTGAAATCTGTGTACAGCTTCAGGGAGGGTGGGGATGGAGTCAGCGATGGCATCCAAGACAATTGTGTGGATAGTCCATATGGCGATTGCAACCACCAGAGCACGGAGGGAGGGTGGAAGGGGGGAGGCCATTGATGAAGCAAACATATCTCTTGACAGACTGAAGGGATGCGTTTGATCCTAGCCTAGCAGACGTTGGACTTCGCGCCATATCACTTTAGAGGTGGGGCACTTCTCCAGGCGGTGGAACAGCGTTCCATACTGGCCACACATGACACAGGATGAGTGTAAAGCGTTAGAGCGCTCAGCTGTATGATACACCCACCTCAGGCAGCGCCACACATGGGAGCGGACTTGAGGCTGCAACAGAGGATGGTGTGCGTATTTCCAGATAGTCTTTTGGGTCTCAGTGGAATAAGGGATGTTTATCATGTCCAGGTAGTCCACCCTGGATAGGACTTGGGGTCAAGTGGGGATCACGCCATCATGGATGGGTAGCCCCTGTACCTCTTGTGTGAACTGAGGAGAGGGGCGGCCTCTTTGGGTTGTATATCCACTAATACAAATTCTCCACTCTGCACTTCGCATGGAGAGTAGGATTCGTTTGTAGTGGGTTTTAGTTCTGTGAGGACCTGTGGCCGATGTGTGTGATGCAAGGTATTTCATCAGGGAGTGGGGGTTTGATGGATTGTTGAGGCCCAAGGCTTGGGAGAAGTTGGAGCGGGCCGCGCGGGACCAGTGTTGGGATGGGAGTGTAGGAGCGGTGATGGCCGCGATCCAGGTGCCCAGGATCTTGGCAGCATGGGCTTTGAAGTCAAGCAGGCCCATGCCACCATGATGATGAGGGCCAAACATGACCTCTAACTGTACTGGTGGAGGGCAGCCTGACCAAAGCCATCCTTGCAGCAAAGCGTACAGGGATTTGAAGAAGCTTGGGGAGAAGGGGATGGCGTGGGCTCCAAACCAGACTTTGGATAGGAGCATAGAGTTGGCAAGAACAACCCTGCCAGTGAGGGTAGTAGGGTGGGCTCTGAGAGAGGCGATTCGCTTCGTCACGTTGTCCAGTATGTGGCACTCCATTACTGCTGATGCATATCCACCTGCCTCCATCCACACGCCCAGATGGCGTACCAGTCCTATGGTAGGACGTGGCACAAAGGGGAGCACCAGTGGAGCGGTGTGTGTTGAGTTAGTAAGGCGTGGATGTGGGCGAGCAGCTGGGCTGGGTTGGGAACTACTTGCTGGGGCCCAGCAGTTCTGAAACTGGCCAAGGAGGATGATTTCGGTTTTGGAGGTGTTCAGTGCCATGTTGCTTACCTGGGAATATTCCTGGATGAGGGCTTCAAGCGCATGTGCATCTTTGTTATTAGACACCCCCACCACACAATCATCTGCAAATGCCATCATCTTAACTGGGGTTTGGCCTGGCACATGGACCCCAGTGAGGTGGGCATTCACATTTCGCAGTAGTGGGTCAAGGCTGAAGTTGTATAAGAGTGGGCTGAGGGGGTCCCCTTGTCGCAGGCCCCTTTGAGGGCGGACTACTTCCATTAAGAAGCCTGGGCCACGCACTTCCAATGTTGCAGATTCCGTGAGCAGCATCACCCAGTTTATGAAGCGGGGGGGGTAGGCGGAATTGATGGAGGCAGGCCCTCAGGTATTCCCAGTTTACTCTATCATAGGCCTTTTGTTGGTCCAAGAATACCAGTGCCCCAGAGGCTGTGGACTGACACACATTAGCCACAGAGTGCACGTTATCCCAAATCGACCTTCTGGGGATGAAACCGAATTGTTCTTGGGAGATGGTGGCAGATGCTACAGTCCCTAAACAGTTAGCCATGATTTTGGTTAAAATTTTGGTGTCTGTGTTTGTTAGAGAAATGGGGCGCCAGTTGGCTAAGTCAAGTCTATCCCCTTTCTTGAAGAGTGTGACAGTAAAGGCCTCATGTCCTCCTGGTAGGAGGCGCATTTCCAACAGGCTTTGGTTGATTGAGGCTAGCAGCAGTGGGGATATATATTTAAAATATTTTCTGTAGAACTCATATGGACCCATCTGGGCCTGGGCATTTTTGGTTTGGCGCACCACAAATGGCTGTCCATAATTCATTCGGAGTAATTAAATTCATTATTTCTGGGTATCAGAAAATGGTGCGGATATGAGCTCAGTCGAGAAATTCTGCCATTTCGGCCAGCTGAATTGATTCGGCTTGGTATAACTCATAGTAATATCTTTGCGTTTCGATTGCCACTTTGGCCAGTGTGTCTGCAATAGAATTATCCAATCTTTGTACCTGTATGCAGGCCATGCTCTGGCATGGTGCAAAATTTTTTTAAAGAAGTATGCGGTACACTTGTCACCTTTAGTGATATGTGTGGCCCTGTATTGGACACAAACCCGATGTTTGTGTTGCCTTTTGAGTGCGTTGAGGTGGGCAGCTGCCTCCACCCACTTCCAGCCCTATGCAGGGCTATATCCTGTGGCTGGAATATTGGACTCCAAGTGGGCCAATTCTGCCAGCGCACACGAGATAACTGCCGATGTGGCATGTGAGCGCCTGGAGGAGAGATGGCAATAGTGGTGGATGGTGTCTTCTTTGAAAGTTGCCCATATGGAAATGGGGTCCACACAAAATGGTGCAACAAACAATTTTGCCAAAGTTGCCTCTTCCACCCACATGGAAAATCCTGGCGACGTGAGCTCGGGGGGGCAGATTTTACACCAATGTGGGGCCTTTGCAACTGTGACAGGTAAGTGGTATGTTATCAAGACCAGTTGGTGGTCGGAGAATTCTATTTTCATTGTTTTGAAGTGGGAGATGTGGGGTTGGAATTTTGCTGGCATTAGAATAAGGTCAATGCGGGTCATGGACCTTAATTGGCTGTTGTGGACATGGGGATGCATCATATTTTCGAGCAGTGGGGCATGTCGCGGCAGCACATCCATTAACCCAAGGGTGGCTTTTAGAACGCGTAGTTCTATGTGACCCTGTGGGGTGTGGGGTGATGGTGGCCACCAGTCTATTGGTGAGGTTAGCCAACAGTTCATGTCACCAACTAGAAAAGAATTGGGGGGTAGTGGGAGGGATTTGACTGACGAGAAAAATTCCCGACGCTCGTGTGCACCGTTTGGGGTGTAAATATTGATGATTGTGTGTGCAACATTGGCCCACAAGAAGGTGACAACGAGCACTCAGCCATTTAGGAATATTTCTGAGGATGTGAATTTAAAAAAATTGTTTTTCCAAATTAGCACCCCACAGTGCTTTGACCAAAAGGATAGGGATGGTAGGAGCATTGTTTTCCAAGCTTCCTCGGAACCTCGTGGACAGTGGGACTCCTGGATGGCCAGGATATCCACGGGTAAATTGTTTTGTAAAAAACTCAGTTTCCTAGCCCAGGATGGGGAGGCCTTGAGTCTGTCAATATTCAGTGTCCCTAGAGTGAAGGTTTCCCCCATTGTACCTTAGGTGTGAGGGGGTGGGCCCCCAGGCCCACCAGCCTCTTCCAGGTCCCCACGGGCTTTCACAGCAGTGTGGGTGTTAGCAGCAATGCTATCAGGGTTTTTGTTAATTTTTGCAGAAAGAGTTGCATTGGCTTTGGCCTTCACTTTTTGTTTTCCCGACGTCGGACAAATTTTTTGCGGTGCGGATAAGTTCAGTGCACCGTCGAGTGGGGTAAAAAAAATTTTTTCAGTTGGGATAGGTCCCAAGTCAGTTTCGACCAGAGCTTGGGTGCAGCAATTAGGTGAGATCAAATCTCCTATCAGATCCTCAGATTGAGTAGCCCACTTGGCATGGGCCTCCCAATCTGATTGGGTGATGGATTCCTGAGTTGCTTCCACCGTGAAGGTCTCCATGTCCTCCTGGTGTTGTGAGTATGGGATAGTGGTGGTAGCCTTGGTCGCTTCCTTGGCTGTGGCCCTATAGGCCTGCTTGGCCTTTTTCTGCTCCTGCGGGGAGATGGGCTTTACTAATAGGTAGCAGCCTTGTGCTCCCCATAGGAAGGCCTCCTTGGTGCTTGCAGTTGGTTTGTAGTGTGCCTCTCCGCTGGCCATAGCTGCCGAGGGGTACTCTTAGAATATGACACCCTCCTTGATAGGGCACGCATGCACCTTATAGCTGAATATATCACAGTGGGTGCAAATGGGGGGTGCTATCCACGGTTACCCAGAATAGGTGGGTAGTATGCCCTGTGATATCAATAAAGGTGGAGTGTGGGATCTGGGTTAGGTCCTTCACAATCTCCTCAGTTGGGGTCAGAACTGCAATTACTTTGCCAGTGCACAGGTGTGGCATCAGCATAAAATATTGCATTTTGAAAGATTATATTTCACCATATATGGTGAGACCATCTTTCAGGTGTTGCTCCAAAATATCATGTTTTATCGTAGTAGGCAAAAAGTCAAACGTAAGGAAAATTTGGTTTGATTTTATCCATCTGGTGCATTTGGTTTTGATGACCTATTGCCCTTCGGGGAGGTCGACCACTATGCGCACCGCTGCAGCCTCATCTGCTGCTATTTTACTTTCAAAACCTAGGTCTAGCTAACTGCGCAATATGGAGTGAGGTACAACGTACACCACGGTCAGGAAAATTTTATGTACATCTTCACAAAATTTTTACCATAAGGCTATTTTTTGGATGTCCAGATACACACGGACTCTGAATTCCACCGACAAAAGTGGCTGGGAGTGTGGCGTGTTGATATACTGGTTGCATCGTGCTTGCTACGCGAGTATCTCTGGGGAAATTGTGACCGCCGGTTTTTTTAGATTTTTTTCTATTCCGCCGGATTCTCCAGGGCATTTTTGAACGTTAGAGGCCGCGGGCCTTCCACCTGCTCCTCTTGCCTTGCTTGCCCAACTGCTCCCAGACATGGGCGCAGACTAATCCCCTCTATGAGATTATCAAACTAGAAGTAGTCTTGAATTGAATAGGTTGCAAAAGTGTTTGCAACGAGAAAGAAAAGTTTTTTTTAAAAGGGTAACATATTGATGGTACTAATTGACAGAGAACAACCAAGTTTTTAGCCATTAAAGTATAATATCATATAGAAAAGACCTATATATTACCTTAATATAAGAGGATACTAATTCTGAAACACTTGAATTAAGATATTTATGTGAAGTCTCAATTTTAAACTACCAACAAACTTAATCATTCTATTAGATTAATTGTTTGGGAAACAATTGGAATACTTATATATGTATTTTATTTAACCGAGGCAAGCTGACCAGGGGACAGGCATTACCGAAAGAAAGAAACGACATGAAACCTGAACAGGGTCAACTCCGTCGAAGAAAGTTTTTCCACCTCCGGATCGGGACTCAAATTTTTCTGGTTACGTCATGGGTAAGGTTTTCGTGTTATCAGACCTACTAACCGCCAATAGCTTCCTTTGGCTGGCACCCCGATCGATGTGCGAAGGGAGGGAATCGAACCCGCAACCTTCAGGTTGGTAGCCGTACGCCCTTACCGACTCGCCTTCCACCCCCGGAATACTTATATGTGTAACGCATACATTTAATAAAATCTTAATTGATTTTTAAGCGAAAAGATCCAAATTAATATGTTTGGTGAAATACTTGTTTATTCGAGGCATTTTTTTGAAAATACTGGCACGAAAATTATATATCTAAAATTTGATTTTTCTATCAAATCAACTAATAACCTTTTCTAGCACTTTTTACTCAACGCTTACGAAAAAAAGTAAAACCCTCGAATAAATATAACGGTTACGATAAATTTGTTTGATTTATGGGTGTGACTTACGATAAATTTGATTGGTTTATTAAAATATAAAAGTTATCATTCAGCTGGGAAGATTTGTATATAATCGAACAAGTTGAACAATCTAAATTTGGTCAGCTTTGCTTACGGAAACAGGTAAATAGCTGAGTTAATATTAGACGGAATTTTTACTGTTATTTTTTGCAGTTGTTAAATAACTTTGCTTATGCAACATGTTTATTTGATTTACATGTTTGAGACCTAAGGAGTCAAAAAAACTATATAAAGATTCAACTTTTCTACTTCTATTAACTGGTATTTAAGTTTTTTAGCACTAGGTGGTCCCAACCTATTGGGGGGATACACCGTTCTTTTACTGGTATTTAATTTTTTAGTGCCTTTGTCGTTTTCCGTTCTCAAACCTGCTTTACTTGCACAAGTATTTACTCTTCTTTCAATGGTGTTAGACAGATGTAGGTCTTAATGACCTGCTTTTTCCTTTCTTTATTTGATCCTTAAGGGAACCTTTTTAGCCTTGTAGCTCATTTCGGGCTTAGTTTGAATTTATAAGCTTTTGCTTACTATTCCTTAGCTTTACAAGCTATAGATTGCTCTCAATTATACTATCGGGTAGATAAATCGGGTTAAAATAAGTAAATATTAATAAACATCCTTGGTCTGGTTTTTATGAAGCAGCATGCACACTATAAAAAATTTAAGCTAAGTCTAAATCAAAAGACTATAGACTATAGGAGGGTTGTATACTTTGATGTTTTTTGATTTTGTATTATAAAGATGTTCGCGCACTGATTTTCTTAAGGGTAGTGGGTGAGTCACCAGTTTATAATGGCAGGGCTCGCGGAAGATAAAATTTTAATCATCGAGTTTGGTACATACTCCATCAAACTAAAGGTTGGAACTGATGATGTCGGATCCTTACCAAATTTGGTACGTCTCTAAAGGGTTGGATCGCCCGAGTAAATCTTAAATCTTTATAGGAGATACGATCCCAAATGGGGATCTCAGAGGATCTTTTAATTCCCTGCGAATCTGAAGATGTAACTCGCAATAGAAGGATATCAGATGAAGATTTACAAGCAGCTTTTAAAGAGGGAAAATTGGTCATAGGTTCCGAGTTGACGAAATACTTTTCAATGAGAAGCTGACAGCTAATAATGGGCCGATTAGATTATACGATACACTGAATGAGGATGGGTGGCAGACTGGCCTTGTTTAAGGCTGTTGCTGTAAGTTTAACTCTTATTTGAATACAATTAGGATAGCTAAATGTGACACTGCTGACAGAAGCCTAGGATACATGTCCTTGTACGCGAGCTTGAAATAACTTTGGATGACAACGACTCGGCGGTGCTGGCAGCTGTGCCACTTTCCTGGCCAAAGGTCCATTTGGAGATGCTAGCACAGCTTTTTTTCGAAGGCCTTAATTCCCCAGCCTTGTACATTCTGCCTCAGCCTCTCGCGACTCTTTATGGCTATGGAGTTGGAAATGGCCTTGTAGTTGACATTGGTTACACTTCAACAAGTAAGTTACTTTTATGGCACATGACGGACCAGTTAGAGCTTACGCCCATTGTTGATTGTTGTATTGTCAGTTATGGCCATAACACAATTGCCTTTGGGACCAAAGATTTTGATAATTTTCTCCTCGAACACATCGCGTCCAACTCTGAACTCCAGGCTGCCTTTTCGGAAGTCAAATTGGATTTAGACTTGGTGCAGTATTTGCGAGAGGCTGGGCACCTCAATTTTGCAAAGAAAGATGCCCCTCCTGCTGAGGCGCCAAGTCACGCTTCTCCCAAGTCAGACACCGTGCCTCCTTCTAGTAAACTCATGTTAGAGTATAACGGTTCAACAGTAAGGCAGTTTAGTCTACTCGCTAATTTCTAGATTGAAGTTAATGAAACCCTGTTGGAGATTAATGAGCAAATGTTTCCTTCTAAGGTACCATCCCAAGCGAAGGGATTAGCTTCGCTCTTGCAACGATTGATAGATTGCATCCTTGGAGTGATTGAGAGATGTGACGCTGAAAAGCGTACTCTTTTATGGGAAAATATTGCTCTATCAGGAGGGTTTTCATGTGCTAAAGGTAACCAACTTTGTACAGCTTCATTAATCATAGAGGCCTGGGAAAGTGCCTTGAACAGGCATTACAGGTCAGACTACCCTCGTCAGAAAACAATGCCTTGGTTCAACCCACAACTGTCAAAGTTATTCCTATGCCAGAATACTTTTCCAAATGGAAGGGGAACCAGCACCTTGCAACCATGCTGGGGAGCACTATCGCTGCAAAGGTACCTTATTATTATGAATTGCTAATGGCTCTCAGTTTGTTTTCCAGGACCCAAAGTTACATGTGACAAAGCTGGATTATTCTGAGTTCGGACCACAGGTTATACATAATAAATCTGCCTGATGTGGCTTGGCTAAATAGTATATTTTTATGTGTTCTAAAATTTTTAGTAAAATCTACACCATTGGTTCAAATTAAATGTTTATTGTCTTATTCTATTAACATTATTCTGAAATGTAATTCTAAAGATGCTGTAAGTTCTTAGGAGTGTAAGCAGCTTGTGTCTGTAAATTAGCTTTACACCTGTGTAAAAGTCTTATAACGTTTTCTGTTGTCTTTATATGATTATGATATTTGAAGCAACATATGTCATATTTTGTCTAGCATTGCCTGCCCTACATTTACCTTAGCTAGGATAGTAGCTGATCTCTAATACAATAATGGGCAAGCATGTAGGTACATAAAATTTAGTAAAGCAATCTTATATAAACTAATAAGTATTTCAAGCTTGGTCACGCTTAGTACAGTGACAATGATATTCTAGCCTTGGTATGCTTGGCGTAAGTCATCAGGCTAAACAAACGGTATATTATACTCTCAGTATAAGTTACAAGGGCAGGATAAAGGTCACTATTAGATGACATTATAATAAACTAATATGATAGCTATCAGCTAAACTATATAAAATAATTGTGTGGTGTAATTGCAAAAGAACATAAAGTGCAAGCTTTTGTCAATAGGATGAGGTTGCCCGCATATGCTAGAAAGCAAAGTTGGGCTTAAATTTAGCATTAAAGGTATAACTGATATAGAGTTAAAGATATTTATGCAGTTCACTTCTAAAAAATTTAGTTAAGCAAAAATATAAATGAGTAATGCAACAATTTTATAAATCTGTTCTGATAGCCTATATCATAATAACATGTGTCATATACCATAGACTCATTGTATTTGGTTATCAATCAGAAGAAAACTATGTAATAAAAACTTATGTAACGTTTACTAAGCTTATCTTATAGTAGTGAGTTGATTTTGCATTGTTTGCATGTAAATATTATAACTAGCTTTTTGAAAATAATTCAGTACAAAATTTCAGACTTTTTTTAAAGCACAAAAGCTATCAAGGTGCTTAATATGTAGTAAAATATACTCTAAAATTAGTTTATTAGAGAGTTGCATCTCAAAAACTAAATGAAAGTTATTTTCCAAATAGATTTTGCCCAGTTAAAGCTAGTTAAAAAGGTTTATAGTATGTGAATTATTATAAAGTCTAATTCTAGTCTAAAATTTCCTTAATCAAAAATGCAGCCAGTAACTTAAAAAATAAGAGTTTAATTATTCTCCTATTTATTTCTATGATCAATAAATTTAGAAAGTTTCCATCAACTTAAGCTATCACTTAAGTATAAAGGTAATATTCCTACTATAAGCTCATTATGTGTTGAAAGTAAGATTTAATTTTAATGGCAAGGTCTGCATAATTAATATTTTTGACTTGATATTTTGTCACACTTATCTCATATGAAGCTATTAATTAAAATATAGTATATAGGAACAAACATGTTATCTGTAAATGGAAAATTTTATAGACTTCAAAATATATTTTGTAATAGAAAGCAGCCCACATGGCTCTTTGCAATAGTACCAGTGGAACAAAGTGAATATGCACCAAGTTTGAAGCTAAAAGTATAAGTGCACATCACATTGAGGGATTTTATATAATTTAAATAAATGGTTTTCAGATATATATTAAGTAAAGAATAATCAATACAACAAGGAAAGAACCTTGAACATTTTTGATACCAACAAGGTTTCCTGTAATAGCAACTTGGCTGATGTGTCATGGTTAGAAAATGATATCATAATTGGGACCAATGTAAAAGACACAGCAGCATGCTGGGAGGCTAAGAGGGTGAAGTTGGAAGGCCTTCCAGACTTCAAGCAACCCATTGATCAACGCTGGGTCAGTGTGAAGTATACCCAGGTTGGTCTCAAGGATGTAAGAGAAGTTTGGACCTGTATAACAGCAGGAGCATTAAAATGAACTAGCTTTGCAGTGAATGAAAATGGTTCACTTTGGTTTTTAGGTAAACAGGGACTTGAAACCTTTTCAGTTTTTGAAATTTCCAGCTCAGGTTGGCCGCTCCTACAATCAATAACCTGAGTTTGATTGATTACCCAGTATAGTGTATTGCCCAATGAAAGTGTGCGCCTAATGGTGTGCTAAGGCTTAGACCTGCTTCCCTTGATTGATTATTTTTCCAAAATCCCTTAAATATCTAATGTTGAGACCAATCTCTCCCATTGGTTGACTTCTTCCTATCAATAAACCCCTAACTAAGTACACTATTTTCCATAGTTATATTATCTTGGATGATCCTGTGTGTGGACCTCTTTTCGGAGGTCATGCTACATTAACCTTTTAATTTTAACTATGATAAAATTATCTGCTCATGCACCATTGGGCTGCCCAGGTTCCCTCCAACCTGGGATGCCTATTCCTTACTACCCTGTGCACCGCGCCATTTTTTTTGGTTACATACTCTAAGGATAGCACTCCTCTATCTAAGTTATTATTGCTCAAGCACCCTCTTCTGGGCTCCGGTAACTTGTGTACTAATGACTAGTTCCCTGGTGTTGGCCTTGTGCGCCATGCACTACCACGCTGGGAATGGGAGAGTTATAGCCACTCTCCTGACATGATGAAGGAGGGTGTAAGGCTCTTGGCTCTTTCTATTAATATGGACCTGATTATGCACCCTTCAAGACTAAAAAGGCTTAAACCCTAGGGCCCTGCCTCATATCCATATTGCTGATCTAGGGCATACCCTAATTGAGAAATGAGTAGCTGCTTCTCTTCCATGCTTCCCATATCCCTCCCCCAACATATTTCAAAGCCCAACCCCATCCTATTTTCAGAACCTGCAGAGTAATATAGAAAAAATCAAACAAATCTGTATAGTTTAAATTTTTTTAAAAAAATGCAATAGTCTTTGTTTCCCATCCCCAACAGGTGGCCAAATCAGGATCCACTGTATATGGAAATTTTTTGATACCTGGGGTAACCTCAAGGAAAATGAGCTATCTAATTAGTCAAATTTAGGCAAAAAGTTAAAAAGAAATTCAGAAATGGGGATTGAACCTGACACCAAATTCTGAAATTGTCAAAACAAATTGGACAATCAGAACTTACAAAAACAGCTGAAGAATAGTGAGGGTTCTTGGCCTATTGTTACTATAAAAAATCAATTGAGGCAATATTTTCTGCCAAAATCATATTAAAATTGGTGTTTAGAACTCTTAATCAAGAAATTTGAGAATGTCAGCCGTCCCTTATTATTAAAGTTAGACCTAGTACCCCCACCATGTCAGAACATCAAAACCCAGCACCCTGCTAATGGTAGGGCATTGTGTTACTTGATTACTATTTTACCATATTAAATTTTATCTTAGACTTTTTGCTTTCCTATTTTAAATTAGATATAAAGGGTTTATACTGCTAAAAATTGTAAGAAAGATATAGTAGAAATTTCTGTGCAACTTGCTAAGTACAGCGCCAAATGTTTTTGAGAACATTCATCCTCCCATTTACCATTCCAAGAAACTCAAAATTTCTTTCCCATTTTTTCTGAGATGACCCTGAACAGCTTAGCATCACCTTAAAGTATGAGGCTGCTGTTGTGGGTGTTCAGGTACCTGCACAATCAGCCCAGTTTTCTTAACCTGCTCAAGTCTCAACAGAGGGTTTGAATTTTCAAAGTCAGTCAAGATATCTAACTTAAGATCAAAGCCATCACCTGTAGATCTTTGAATAGATAATAAGCCAATTCATTGGAGATAAGTACTTTTTAAAATATGAGAACCTCCAAGAAAATAGAATTTAGATACAAAATTAATCTACTGTTGTATGCTAACAAAATTTTCAAAGATGAGAAAATAACATGGAGTTTTTAGTGCTTATAAACTTATGCAACCAATGTAATGTATTTTCTACAATTATCTAAGCCTAAATCTTGACTCAATAATAAGTAACTATTTCAATTGTAATAATTTCTCCATTCTTGGTCAAGAAAAATTTTATAGATCAAATATGGGCTCATATTCTGATGCTTATTATCTAATTGTCAGTTAAAAGTTCCCATACAGGTGCAGCAACTATACATCTCTTATCCGCTACTTTAGATAAGTCATTCATACATTATAAGGGTATGTTCAACTTTTCTGCCATCATTATTTTAACACTTAGGACTAGTGATCTCAGGAAAAAAGGAACTATTTGTGGCAGTTTTTATATCTATACCACCAATTTTTAATGATAAGATATAGTTTTTCCCTCCATCAACCACCTTAATATTCCTTGTTACATTATAACCCTTTAAATTGTCCTATTATTTTGATATAACAGTAATTAAAAACTTTTTGACCATAAAGAACTAAACCTTAAGCAATTAATTGAGCAGAACTTATAATTTATACTAATGTAAATCTTTTTTATATTTTATTTGACTGAGGCAAGCCAACCAGGGGATGGACAATAATGATACTAATATTCCAAAACTAAACTGACTAAAAATTAAAGTGTAAATTGACGCCCTTTTCAGGCAGCAAAACACAAAAAGAAATAAGAAAATAACCTACCAGGTGGCACAGCGGTGAGCCGCTTATCTCATCATGGTAGAGGGGGAGAGAGATTGGGTGGGTCATCATCAGGCTTAGTATTGAAGGGGCAGATTAATGCTGAGAGCAGGGGGGTTGGGGCATCCGCAGGATGAGGGTCAAGGTGAATGTAGATCTTTTTGCAAAGACCTAATTTTTTGATGAGTGATCCTCATAATCTAAGCAAATATCATGCAGCCTTTAATTACTGACTTTAAATTGAAAGGGGTAAAGATATAAAAATCACATAAAGATATTACCAACTCAGAACATACTTACAATATATACATTGAGGTTCATATCTTTAAGGTTAATGTTGCTCAAATAATTTTTAACTAACTGAGGTAAGCCAACCAGGGGACAGACAATACGGATATATGTAATGTGTTAGGGGAGGTGAAGTATAGCAAGATTTTGGCACCCCAGAGTAGACAAGATACCCATGTTGCCAGCCGGTACCACCAGGTATAGAGGGGTTGAATGCCTTACTCCAAAAGAGTTTCCCCTATTATGGAGCAGGTGAAGAGGAAGGGGTACATATGCAGAAACCAGACTAGGATCAATGATTCAACAAGTTGTTGTTGCTTCAGCCTCATGTATCCATATAGCAAGGCTTGAAAATGTTCCAGTATGTGTAGGTAAATTCTGCTGATTGTCTCACGGATGGTGGGTATGGTTCCCTTGAAAAGCATCCAGTGCTATGGTGTGGATTGTCCACATTGCAATGGAGACTATCAGGGAGTGGAGTGTGGGTGGTATCAATGATTCAAGTTGGAGTGCGAGGAGGCTTTTGGAGATTGATAACTCCTGGTTATTTTGGGTTAACAGACGTGCAACTTTCTGCCATATGGCTTGTAAAAATTTACTTAGGATTAATTATTGGCCGTCAACCCAGTAACCTTTTTACTGCACAGGTTTGATTTCCTTGTGCACTTTGTCACGTTGTATAGAACGTATTAATCAATAATAGTATGGAGACTATTATCCATAGTTGAGATTGAACTATTATTAGGCCCAACGCTTCAGCCAGTACTTCTGATTAAGTACTCTGTAAGTCATACTTAGAGGGATTCATTTACTATATTCCTGTCCACCTGATCTTCGTCAAGATACCCTGGTGACAGTCTCTTTTGGCCCAACACACAGTTGGCAGCTATCCTGATTGTGGTTCCTTTGTCTCTAGATCCCCACTCGGATCTTTACTCTTCTCTCTGAGAGTCTTCCAATCATTGCCTTCTTCAATAAGATCCTTGGGATGGAATGACACAATGGAAGCTGATAATCTAACTATACACCAAATTGACAATATTAATGTAGATAATAACGTTGATAATAACGTTGTTAATAATAATCTTGGTAAGAATAATAATAATGTTTTTATTATAGTAAATACTAGGGAATTATATAGTAGGAGATTCAGCTGTCTAACCCTCAGTTGACACCTCTTTGATAAAATGGCAGCCGTTGCCATTGAATCACCCTTCCTCATCTCAGCAGTGATGGTCTTCCCCATTCTGGCTAGGATTCCATCTTTGGACATCCTCAAGACCTCAAACAGAAAGAGTTGGAAAACGTGTCCCTAACATTCTCCTCTCAATCCAAGCAAACTAACCATAATTGGCTAGCGACCTTCTTAAATAATGGGACTTATTACCCATTATGGCAGGTCACTTCACCAACCGATCAACTCGCTAGTTGCAGGTGGCATCACTCACCTCACAACTCAATATTCATTCCTGATCAGTCAGTGATGAAACCTGACTGATCCCAATTGGTACACCTGATAGTTGATCACTATCAGATGCCCCTATTTAGTCAGCCACTCTGCCCAATGAGATCTTAGGTATTCATCCAGATCAATCCCCAATGGATACAACCAGGTGAATATCCAAAATCCCCCAAATGTAGTTCCTCCAAAGCTCAGGCCAACTGATTTCTGATTCACTTCGCCTTAGGGAATTTTCCCCTAGCGACACCAGGTAGTCTAGCAGGCTGGGAATTTGAGCAAAAATCCCAACACATCCCCCTGCTTGCCTAGATTTCCAGAGAGAAAAGGAATGGGGCATGAGAACACCGCTTCAGACACCTGGTCCAATACTTCATTAGTTCAAGCAGAGTACACTCATCAATACTCAACACTGCTTGGGACGACCTTCAGCATATGGCGTTCTTCCTCTTCCTTCTAGCTACCACCTTCTCAGAGCGCGATCCCCACTACCTTCTGTTGTGCTGGGCTGATTGATTTACTTGTGACGATATTAGTCCCAGAATACAGTTTTCCCCCATCAGGGTATATGACCCGCTGTCATATTCAGGATTCTTGGTCTGGCGTCCTTGATTTCCTGATTTTCTCCTCTTCCTAGACAGGAGACTCTTGCCATCAATGTTTGTTTCATGGCTTGATTAAGAATACTTAATTCTATTCACCCTCGTTATTTTTCTCATAACCTCTTGGCTGTAAGTCATTCTTAATTCTTCCCTTAGGAAGCTTATCTCATTAATTTTGAGATTGATTTCCCCAAAATTGGAGCTTAATGGATTATAGAGTGCATAATGTCTTTCTATATAAGTCTGACATCCCCCTCTCATCCAGCTCATATGTTGAATTCCAAATCTTGTTACCAGCAGCTCCTCAACAGTCTGTCTGATCCAGACCTCCATCTCTTCTAGTAAATGAGTCAGGATGCTCGACAGAACCTCTTTTATGGTCCTTCCAGGACACATACGCCTAGTCTGGTGCAAGCGGCTAAACCTTCCATCAAATTACTGGAAATGGTAACTAATCCCTCTGAAACTAGGCTGTCCATTTTTTGAACAACTCTCAGCTGACTCTTCCTTTGAAGTCAATTCCTAAGTTGGACTTTAAAACCCTCCTGGATTTGGCTCCTTTTGCTGATGCTTTTAACATCATTGTAGATGCTCTGGAGATTATGCCAGTTGCTCTGGATCATTCGTTCCTGGCTGGGTCAGACTTGCTCCCTGAGTTCCTCTTCTGACTCAGTCAATTTTACAAACCCACTGTACTGGTTTCTGAGCTCTCAATTGGTAACAGTATACACTTTGAGCTCCCCTACGCTGAACTCAGGGCCCAAGTCACCGAGGCTTTGACATTAGTGATGAATACCTCTGATCTGGATAACCTTCTGGATTAAAATACTGCCACTTATGCTCTTCGCTTTGCTGGCTAAGCTCTTTGAATTTGATCTACAAAGCTTCCAGCCTCACCTGACTTCCACTGGTTATTCAGCTTTAGCTTCTGTGAAGCCCATAGTTACCATTTTCAGGATGCAATCCACTCTCTGCACAACTACCTCTTCTCCAGAGCTTTCCATCAGTATCTTCAGCTGATGGCATTAATTGGGGGCATGATTCAGCAACCCCCATTGATATTCCTTCTTTGTTGCTGGCCCATATATTCAGTGTCCTTGATGAAGCCTGTCAGCAGGCGCTCAAGACAAATCTTCTGGCTCTGGTACCATATTGGGATCACTTTGGGTTATTTGCCAATTGCCTCTTTCTTTATTGCTGCTTTCCTCCCCACTCTGGGGTTTCTTGATTGGCATCATCTGACATTTCAATTTCCCTTCCCCTAATCACTTTTTCTCAGGGCTCAGCGTCCACTCAACAAACGTGGTTTTGTGTAAGTATCGCCCTCACAAGCATCCAATCACATATCAATTTTGACAGGCTGTTTCTTCCTACCGCGATCTATCCTACCTCCCCAAGAGGCGACATAGGCGGAATCATCCTCATACTGAGGACAATCAATAAAAACAAAAATTCTAAAAATATATTAGCTTTTTTATATATTCATTTTAAAATCCTTTTTTTTTTTTTCCAATATTTTTTATCGATTTTTTATCTTTATTCTTTTTTCCTTGGGACTTGACCTTGTTTTAGTTCAGAGGTCCATCTTTTCCCCAAAACTGGGTCCTGGGTACTTAAACCTACCAGTTTTACATGGTTCAGAGGTCCTTTTTTTGGACTTAACCATCTAGAGTGGTTCAGAGGTCCTTTTTTGGACTTGACCTAATCATCAGGACTTGACCAACTTAATGGTTCATCAGTCCTTTGGGAACTCTTTTATTTTTTCCTTAATCCAATGCTTTAGATACTTAGCATGGACTCGATTTACAACTCTTCCATCCAAGAGAATCTTGATGGAGTAATCATCATTTGCCATCTTGGCAATTACTTTGAACGGACCTAACCATAATGCATCTAATTTATTTATCTGTCTAAAACTATGCATGTTGCAATAGGCGACTCTTTCCTCTATTTGATATTCTTCTAATGCTGGTCAGTTCTTGTCATCCATCAAAATCGCTCATAACCTTTTCTTCAAGGTTGTATTGAATGCTTGTGATTGCATATCAATCAGGATACCTGTCAGTTAGTTCAAGTATTG
The DNA here is from genome assembly GCA_022478985.1 of Massospora cicadina. Classification (NCBI taxonomy): domain Eukaryota; kingdom Fungi; phylum Entomophthoromycota; class Entomophthoromycetes; order Entomophthorales; family Entomophthoraceae; genus Massospora; species Massospora cicadina. Next base: position 30,065 of record JAKSZP010016378.1, on the reverse strand, counting down.
CTTGGTACTCATCCCCAATGTAGGTTCCACTAACAAATATAATATCAGCGGCAATGCAGCCTTTATTCCATATAGAAATGCAAATGGCATTTTTCCCATCGCCATATGATGACTAATGTTGTAGGTGAACATCACCAAACTTAGGTACATTCCCCACATGGAAGTTCTCCCTGCGACTAGCTTCCTTAGCGTTGCAGCCAGCATCCCATTGACCCGTTCTACCAGTCCGTTAGTCTCCAGCCAGTATGGTACTGACATGACTCCTTGAATCCCCATTATTTCATTTTAATCTTGGGATCACATGAGATGTGAAGTTGGTCCCATTTGTCACTTAATAGGACTTGTGGACATCCATGCTGGTATACTACTTGATCCAAGATAAATCTTGCAGTACTGGTAGTGTCACCTCTGGTTAGGGCTTTTGTTTTGACCCATCTCATTATATGGTCAATGGCTACTATGATGTACTTGACTCCCCCTGTGCTCATCACCAGCAGTCCCATCACGTCAATGGACACTGTGTGCCAGGCGAATCCAGGGCAGACCAGTTGGTATCCAGTTGTGTTCTTATGTGGTTTGTGCAGCTGGCACTCCATGCAACAAGCCAGATGATCTGCGACATTGTAATTAATCAATTTCCAGTAATAATACTGGTGAATATGATCAGTTGTTTTCCTCAGGCATCTGTGCCTGACAACCTTGTGAGCCGCTTGTACTATTGCTGCTCTTTCTGACAGTTTTGGAAATAATAGCCACTTCCCATTGATTGTCTTGAATACTCATCCATCCATAGTCTCGGTGTTTTCCATTGCTTTTTAAAGTGCACCTTAGATTTATCAAGGCTTGTCCCTAATTCTTCCTTTGAACATTCTCTGGAATACTCATCCACCTGCAGGTATACCAACTGGGCCCTTGGCAACTGCGATAAGCCATCTGCATTCTGATGAGAAGCCCTCGCTCAGAGGACTATCTCATAATCATAAGCCTGAAGCTTAAGTGCCCATAGGCCTGTCATCCTTCTGGTTCTCTTAGATTGTGCAGCCAATGCAGCAAAGAGTGGTCAGTCACCACCTTAAAGTGCGTTTTGTGAATGTACAACCAGAACTGCTTGCATGCATTTATGACCACAAGGCATTCCCGCTCAGTCATGGTGTATTTCCTCTCAGCGGCTGAAAGTGTCCAGCTCACATATGTCACCGGATGCTCATCTCCAAGTTTGTCTACTTGGCTCAGTATGGCGCTGATCGCCATCAATGAAGAATTAATTTGAATGATAAACTCCCAATTGAAATTCAGATATTTCAGAATTGGCGAATCTATCAAATACCAGTGTAACTCATTGAAGGAGTCCTGGGCCTCTTCATTTCATATGAATCCTTTTTCAGATCCTTCAATAAATGAAATAAAGGCTCAGCTATTTGGGTGAAGTCCTGAATAAATCTTCTGTAGTATCTGACCATCCCAAGGAATACTTGGATGTCTCAGACACTCTTTAGTATAGCCATACGCTCTATAGCTGCTATCTTGTGGGTTTGTGGCTGCAATCCATTCGCGTTTATCACAAATCCCAAGTATTCCAACTCTTTCTTGAAGAAGTGGTACTTCCTTGGCTTGATCTTCAGGTTAGCCGCGGACAGTCTCTTAATAACTTCTTCCAAGTGGTGCAGGTGATCAGTAAACATTCTACTGAACACGTTTACATTGTCCAGATATACCAGGACACATGACAACTTCAAGTCACTCAATAATGCATCCATGGCCCTCTGGAATGTTGCGGGCGCATTGAAAAGACCCTGGGGCATCCTCATCAGCTGGTATAACCCCTGCATGGTAATAATTGCACATTTTTCTGGTCTTCTTCTGGCAAGTCAATCTTCCAGTATCCAAAGATTAGATCCACCGCATAGAAATACTTTGCTTCTCCTAATTGATCCAGCATGTTGACAATCCTCAGTAGGGGATACGAATCCTTCTTCATAATTTTGTTCAGCCTCTGATAGTCAATCACCACCCAGTTCGTCATCCTTCTTCTTTATGATCAGAATTGGAATTTCCCAGGGACTTGATGATGGAACTAGAAGCCCATGCTTCACTAGTTTGCTGATCTCATCCTCCACTACCGCTTCAATGGCTTTTAATCTTGGGATTGTTCTCATACTTATCAGTAGATTTTCCCCAGTTTCAACCTTATGAATTACATCTCATGCGCATCCCAAATCATGATCATCCTGAGCGAACACTTCCTGATATTTCTTGAATAATTTGAGTACCTCCTCCTTCTGGCCTTCCAGCAGATCAGTAAGCTGCTCTCTATCAACCAATAGGTTGATGCTTTTGGCCACCCTGGCCAATAATCCCATTTTGTCTAGATTGGCAGATTTTCCCAGTATTGACATTGTGAATCACTTCTTGTGTATCCCAATTCCTGGTCATTTTTGGGTGAATACTCTCCAATACTTTTCAACAAATTGAGCATCTACTCTTGCTGGCCTTCTGACAGATCAGAGAGTTGCTCTTAATCAACCAATAGGTTGATACTTTTGGCTCCCTGGCCAATAATTTCATCTCATCGAGGGTGGAATTTCCTCCATTCAGCCATCATGACTTCTTGTCACTTTTTAGGTCCAAAACTCTTAGACCATAAAATCGATATTTTAATTTTTATATATTTTTATTATTTTTCTTTTGCAATTAGACTTGCAACCTACAAAAAGGCTCAGAGGTCCTTCTTTTCCCTTCATCAAAACTGGGTCCTGGGTACTTAAACCTACCAGTTATCATGGTTCAAAATCTTATCCTCTTAAGATTTAACCAACCATTTGGTTCAGTGGTCCCCTTCTGAGACTTGACCAAAATCTCAGGACATAACCACCTAATGGTTCAGAGGTCCGCTGGGAACATTGCAATTATTTTCTCTTAGGCTCAATACTATTGATTAGTACTGACCTTTCTTCATATATGACCAGCAGCGCTGTCTCCTCATGTATAGGCCACACTTGTCAACTTCAGGCAGTTCCCCTGAATTAGGCCTTTAATCCAGACTGGAAATTCGTCCAACAGACCCTAATTTCATCTCTTATTCAGCAACTGATGCTTTTAGATCTTTGTATCTCATCAGCCAACAGTTTCATATGATTGTCCAGCTTGTTTTTTCTCCTGAAATCGATTTTCAGCCTTCATGGCTATCCTTAAGTACATAGGTCGTTCTGGCCTCTTTAGCTTTATCCAATTTCTCCTGAATTGATGAACTCATCTCCAGCAACTTCTGACCAGTGATCGAGTGTTATAAAGTCAAACAATTTCCTCCACTATCTTGGATCAACCATTTCCTATTTTAACTTTATCTCTTCATTGGTAAGCAATCCAATTATCCGGATTAGTTCCTTCCTATTTCATCCAATGCCTTATCTAAACACTCACTCCTCAGGACTATTTAAAGCTGACCCAATTTCAACCTGAGTTGATCCTGCTGTTCCTTGGGACAAATTCCAGCGGGCACAATTCTAACCCAAGTTGGCCCTGCTGATACTTTTCATTTCAAGTAGATGTCCGGTGGAACTGGTTTCCTTGAAGCACTAGATAGTTCCATATCTAGACTGCACTTCCTTTTCCTTGAACTTGAGTATCCTCATTTTGCTTCACTTAGAGCTCCACTGTTGAGCTGGGTAAACGCCATTGAACGTGATCCTCTTCATGTTTTATCTTCGTTACTTCCTTCAGTAACATAATTCCAAAATTGGAACCATCTTCTTTGTACAACATTATAATAGATTCTTCACTCAACTACCCCTGTAGTAAGCACCAACTTGTAAAAATTTACTCTAGGATTGATTATCAGCCATCGACCCAGTAACATTTTTACTTCAGAGGTTCAATTTCCTTGTGTACTTCATTGCATTGTATAGGATGTATTAATTGAAAATAGTATGAAGACTATTATCTGTAGTTGAGATTGAACTATTATTAGGCCCAACGCTTTGGCCAGTACTTCCAACTAAATACTCTGTAAGTCGTACTTGTAGGGATTCATTCCCTATATTCCTGTCCACCTGATCTTCGTCAAGATACCCTGGTAACAGTCTCTTTCAGCCCAACACACAGTCAGCATCTATCTCTGATTGTGGTTCCTTTGTCTCTAGATCACCACTCAGATCTTTACTCTTCTCTCTGAGAGTCTTCCAATCATTGCTTTCTGCGATAATATCCTTGAGATGGAACAACACAATAGAAGCTGATAGTATAACTATACACTGAATTGACAATATTACTGTAGATAATAACGTAGATAATAACTTCAGTAATAATTTCAATTTATTTGAGGTACGCCAACCAGGGGACAGACAGTACTGAATCACAACACTCAAAATGACAAAATAAAACTACTAACCAGGTGTGAAGCAGAAACTGCTAACCCACCATGGCAGAGGGTGAGGAGGGGTTGGGGGGTTGGTTTTCAGAAAGACCCACCTCAATCATGGGATGTTGGTTACAGTACCGGATAAGAGCAGAGAGCCAGGGCGTTGGGGCATCCGCATAGTGGGGGTGGAGGTCAGCATAGTAAGAGTTTTCCACTTCCTCATCAAGATAATGACGGGAAAGTGTTTCAACAAAAGCTGCGAGGAGAACTTCAGCTTCTTTGCAGGCTTCAGGAAGTTGGGTGAAAAGGGAGATACTGTGGCGGGTGATTTTGGCTGAGGGGTTGAATGAAGCAAGCGTTGCAACATTCATAACAGCAACTTCAGCGTCATTGAATAGTTTTGAGATGTCACTGCAGGGAGATTCAGGGAAGTCAGGGGGAAGAAGAGGGTGGGCAGGCCATGCTGGAGCTGAGCCACTGACTGGGCCACCGCGGTGCATAGTTTTGGGCACTGAGGAGAGGCCACCGCAGCTAAGGTGAGCTGGTGGTCACTTTGGAAGGGGGCTGTATTGGGCAGAGGAGCAAAATGGCGAGGGGTAGGGGTTTCATCAAAGTTGGGAAGAAAAATTCTGCCCGACCATAATTGCCTTGGCAGAGAGGTTGACCTGTATGCTTACTAATGAGGACATTACCTGATTTGTCAGTATCAGCCAATAGATCCCATGGATTTTGGTTCACTGGAATAGTGGCGTTCAGATTTGGGTGGGTAGGATTGGGCGAATGGGCGGCTGCTTGGGTGCCAATGGTGATCCAAGCATTGCTATGATTGGCTGGGGTAGATTTAGGTGGGAGAGTGAGGCTGGAGGTTTTGGGGGGCTGATTTTCCATGTGGGCCCACTGAACGAGATTGGAGGGTGGGAGGGGGCAGCAAAGCGCCTCATACTGAACCTCAAGAGGGGGGCTCAGAAGCCGCAGCAGTGGACTTGGCCTGAGGGCACACTTTTTTTACATGGTCGAGGCCAAAGCAGAGGGAACAAATCTGCCTACCATTATCAACCTGAGCTTAAAAGAAATGATCAGGCGCTGCAGCCACACTAGCGCAGGGTGGGATTTGTTGGGCTATGGTAGGGTGGTGTGGTATGATGGTGGCTGTTGCACGAGGAGCAGCAAGGCGCTCCGCACCAGATGGAATGGCAAAGATGAGGTTGGGCTGAGTGCCATAAGCTGTGAGCCCCGCGACCAACTGGTCATACAAAACCTGGGGTGGAAGGTGGGATGGGAGATTTGCAAAGGATACCACCAGCGTGGTGTCTGAAGGGAGGCGAGTATTGGTTGTGGGAATGGGGTTTTTTTTATAAATTAGAGGAGTTTGTGCTGCCACTTCAGCATCATTTTCAGATTGGAACCCAACGTCAAAGTGACCCTTGAAAGGGCGGAAGTCTATAAAGCCAGATGGCGCAAAGGCTGCAGTGGCTAGGTCAATTTTTCCTTATCAGCATATGGGAACAAACGCCCATAGTCCACTCTGAGGCAATAGCGAATGGCAGAGCGAGGGAGGGCGAGAGGATGGGGGCGAGAAGGGTGGACGCGCGCCAGGTGGAGCGCTAAGTCCCGAGGGGGGACAAAATGGCTGGAAGCAGTGGGTGGGCTGTTTGAGTCCATCCAAACGCGCTTGCCCATGGGGTGGAAAACGCTAGGTGAGGGTGCACTACTTCCCCACACTGGGGTGGCAGGCGGTGGAGCCAAGGACATCAAAGAATAGGTTTGGAAAGATGGCTGTGGATAAATAAAACTTAAATTTAAAATCGCTCAAAAGTGACTTTGAGCGGTAAACAACATCAGTAATAATAATCTTGGTAATAATTATAATAATAAAAATAATAATAATGTTTTTATTATAATAAATCCTAGGGAATTATATAGTAGGAGATTCAGCTGTCTAACCCTCGGTTGACACCACTTTGATGAAATGGCAGCTGTTGCCATTGAATCACCCTTCCTCATCTCAGCAGTGATGGTCTTCCCCATCCTGGCTAGGATTCCGTCATTGGACATCCTTGAGACCTCAATCGGAAAGAGTCAGAAAACGTGTCTCTAACATTTTCCTCTTGATATAAGTGAACCAAACATAATTGGCTAGCGACCCGCTTAGGTAATGGGACTTATTACCCATTATGGCAGGTCACTTCATTAACCAATTGACTCGCTAGTTGAAGGCTGCATCACTCACCTCGCAACTCACTATTCATTCCTGATCAGTCAGTGATGAAACCTGACTGATCCCAATTGGTACACCTGGTAGTTAATCACTATCAGATGCCCCTATTTTGTCAGCCACTCCGCCCAATGAGATCTTAGGTATTCATCTGGATCAATCCCCAATGAATATGACCAGGTGAATATCCCAAAATCCCCCAAATGTAGTTCCTCTGAAACTCGGGCCAACCGATTTCTGATTCACTTCGCCTTAGGGAATTTTCCCCTAGCAATACCAAGTAATCTAGCAGGCTGGGAATATGGGAAAAAAATCCCATCATGGCTCTAGATGGGGGGGCATGCTTTGAGGCATTGGTTCAGGGTGCCATCCCCTCCACACACTGCACACTCTGAATGAAGAGATTTGGAGTGATCCGCAGTTCTGTAGGTTCTTCTGAGGCAACGCCAGGTGTTAGCTCTTACCCTTGGCTGGAGGAGCGGATGATGTGTTAGCCTCCATATTGCCTTCTGTGTTGTAAGGTTGTATGGAATATCTAAAGCATCCAGGTAGGCACTTCTCGCAATGAATGGGGCCATGTTGTGTGTATCCTTCTGGGGGTGGTCCTCTGGTTTCCTTAGCATGAAGTGAGCTCTGGACCTTTCCCTTCCCTGATTAGTGCATGTGAGTGTGATGGACCATCCCATGTGCTAAATGGTGTGGAGGAGGCTTTTGAAGTGAGGAAGTTCCATATGGGCCCTCTGCTTTGGGGCAGTTTACAAGGTATGTGAGCAGGCGGGATGGGTTGTGTGGGTTGGATAGTTTGAGCGCCTGTGCAAAGTTGGCCCTCACCGCTTTGGACCAGTGTTATTGCAGGAGGTCTGGGGCTAGGACTTCCTTTATCCAGGTGTCCAGTATGCAGTTGGCATGGACCTCAAAGTCTATTAGGCCCATGCCTCTGCTGGAGTGTGGGCCAAAGAGTGTTTCCACCAGTACAGGTGGCTGGGACCCAGGACACAGCCATCCCTGGATAAGTGCGCGGATTGAGGATAAGAATGTAGGTGAGAAGGAGATTGTTGTGCAGGGAACCACAGCATCAGAAGGATGAGTGAGTTGGCAACTGTTACTCACCCCATTAGTCCTGGGATCTTCCCTTGAGGGAGGTGACGCAGTTGGACACCTGCTGTAGTAGATTGTTCTCAATTGTCTCATTGGCATACCCCCTGTCTTCAGCCATATCCCAAGGTGGCGGACAGGGTTGGTTGTAGGAGGTGATGCAAAGGGTAGGATGAGTGAGTTGTTCCTTCGTGGAGGGCTGTGAGGTTTGGGTGTTGTGGCCCAGTTTTTAGTGTACTTTCCTAGGAGGATTAATTCCGTTTTCTTTTGTTAAGCAATGGGTTGCTCACAATGGAATATTTCTCTAGGGTGCGTTCCAGCTTTCAGGAATCATTGTTGTTAGCTATACCTGTTATGCAGTCATCCGCAAAGGCTAGTATCTTGATTGTTGGCTGACCTTGTGCGGTTATGCCCATGAGGTGTGAGTCAGTGACGTGAAGGAGTGGATCAAAACTGAAATTATACAGCAGTGGCTGAGGGGATCCCCTTGTTTGAGCCCTTTGTGTGGTGTGATCTTGCTAGTTAGGAAAACAGGGCCACATACAGCCATGGATGCAGATTCTGAGAGGAGCATCACCCATTTTATGAATCTGGGTGGAAGTTTGAAGGCGCTCAGGCATTCCTTCAGGTATGGACAACTAAAGCGGTCATATGACTTCTCCTGGTCTAGGAATACCAGGGTTCCAGTTGCTCTGGACTGACATATGTTGGCGACGGAGTGTATATTGGTCCAGATTGAACGCCCTGGTATGAACCCAAACTGCTTGGGTGACAGGACTTTAGAGGCTATTGTTCCTAATTTGGTTACTAAACTTTTGTGAGTAGTTTTGTATCAGTGTTAGAGAGTGCAATTGGGCACCAGTTGGTCAGGTCCAGTTTGTTGCACTTTTTAAAAGGTTTTAAGACATAGAAGTCCTGGCCACCAGGTAGGAGGCGTGTTTCCAGCAGGCACTGGTTCATTGATGCCTAGAGGAGGGGGAGATTTGCTTGAAGTATTTTCTGTAGAATTCATAGGGTATCCCATCAGGACCTGGGAATTTTCTACATGGTGCACCGTGAACTGTGTCCCAGAGCTCCTCCTGTGTGATTAAGTTTAGAAGGTTATAGTCCAACGGTGCACTTTGTATTCCAGCAGTGTGTATAAGATCTTTCATTTTTTGAGGGTCAGTTGAGGTGTCACAGTATAGTTCTGTGTAGTAGCGGTGTACTTCCGCCTTAAACTCTGCAAGGTCAGTTACCATAAGCCATTATCTTTGCGGACCAGTGTGCACATGGGCTGGTTGCCGCTGGAGTAAAATTGGTGGAAGAAGTACGTCAAGCAGGTTTCACCTTCTTTTATGAACTTCACTTTTCTCAACACTTTGATTCTGTGCTGGTGTTCAAAGATGAGGGCGTTTAGGTGGGCGGATATTTCCGCCCATTTGTGCCCCCAGGTGGGGCTATAACCAGACTTCAGGGTGTTGAGCATGAGGTGGTCCAGTTCCGCCAAGGTGCACCTAATTGTGGCTATTTCAGTGGTGTACTTATGCAATGCAAGGTAACTAGTTTTATTTATCATATTGGCTTTGAAATTTGCTCAGGTTTTGCTGGGGTCCAATATGAATGGGGTTGCAAATCCTGGGTTCGTGGCCTTGTGTTTGACCCAGTCAGATATTTCGGCCAATTTTATGTTTTTCTGGGTTTAGCTTCCTCTGGGTCGACGCCTGTGTGGGAGTTCAGGTTGGAGAGAGCTGCACTGAGATGAGTCAGTGGTCAGAGAAATAGATTTTTTTGTTGCGAATTTGAAAATGTTCAAGCGGTGGGTTTTTGGTACAAGGATGTAGTCAATGCAGCTCATTGAGATGAGCGTTCCCTTGCGTATGTTGGGGTGGGTCATGTTGGGAAGGAGTGGTGGCCTGGGGGATGGTATTGTGTAGTCCTAGGGATGCCTTCATTGCACGGAACTCTTTGTGTCCCAGTGGGTATCCCCTGGTATTAGGCCATTGGTCCATGTTGGAGTTATCCCAGCAGTTGAAGTCGCCCAGTAGAATGATATCAGATGGGAGGGCGAGTGTTGGGATGGTTTTGAAGAATTGTTTCCTCTCAGCTGTGGTGCACGGTGTGTAGATGCTTGCTATTGAAATTGTGTCCTCTTGGTTTATGACCGTTGCAACTAGGATTCAGCTGTGCAGATATGAGGAGGAGTTTGTAATTTTTAATTTTTTATTATTTCTGATAACCACCCCATAGTGTGTCATCCATACCAATAGGGATGGTGAGACCCTGGCTGACCAGGATCCTTCTTCCCCCTGTAGACAGTGGGTTTCTTGGATGGCCAAGATATTTACAGGGGGTTTTCACAGGAAGTCCAGCTTTTTGGCTTGGGACATATGAGCCCTGGCTCCCACGATGGTTAGCATCCCTTTTGTCACTGAGGTGCCCACGGCGCCTCAGGAGCAGTTGGGAGGGCCACCCAGTGCACACCCAATGCCCTTATTACTGGTCCTGCTTTGTGCCATTGGGCCAGTATATTCTGTGGCATTGTCCAATTCCAAACCTTATGCCAATTTCTCACAAAAATTGCGGTTTGTAGAATTTGTGGCATATTCTTCCACTTGTGACCCTTGGTGGATTGGTGTGGTGCGCTGATTTGTTTCTGTAATTTTGGGGTGAAAATCTTGAGAATTGGGTCCCGCTTTTCTGCCCATAGTGGAGCTGAATTGTTCTGCTAATTTTTCTTGATTGATGTCATTTAGTAATTCAGTCGCATTGTTGAGTAATTTCAATTTGGGTGTACTGATCTGATTGGGTGACTCAGATAATTTCCACCATGTCCTCCTCATCTTGGGCAGCCTGTTATGATTGGTTGGCTCGGCTGATTTCCTCAATGTCTTCCTGAACTTTGCCAGGGTTGATGGTGGAGGCCGCAAGTGATGCTGCCTTAGCCACTTCCAGCTTGCGGGCCTTCTGCAGCATTTTGCATGCTTTGGGTGTTACTGGGTTTATGATGAGGTAGTGCCCATCCTCTCCCCATTGGAAGGCATGGTTGGCATCTATCATTTTGCTGAATTCTGTGTCATTTTCATCCATGGCATCATCACATAAATCTGGGGCCATGATACCCTCCTTCACGGGGCATGCATGTTCCTTGTGCCCCAATATGGTGCAGTGGTTGCAGATTAGTGGTGCACGTTCCAGTGTGTCGTGGAATGGCTCTGACACCTTTCCATCTGGGAGATGAAGTTGTGCTATGTGAGGGATTCTTGTGAGATTCTCAGCCACCTTGGGGATCAGGTGGATTATGGAAATTCCCTTTCCTATTTACAGGTTCAGCATCAATTGGAATCTTTGTAATTCTAACTGTTTAATATCTCCATAGTGTTTAAGTCGAGCTCAGAGTTCCTCCTCAATTTGCTTATGGGGGAGGTTGGTGGGGAGCGAGTCAAAGGAGATGAACAAAGTGTTTGCTTTGTTCCATCTGGTGCGCATGGTGCACTTTTTGTTTGACTTCAGGGAGGGCAGCTTCGATGCATACTTTTGTGGCAGTGTCTGCATCTTCTTTGGTCTCAAAGCCCAAATTGACCCAGTCACATGGGACCATTTCCATGTTCAAATACACCACGTAGGGGAAGAGGGAAGCCTATGTTCTTAAAAAACTTGAAAAATTTTCTTGGTTGAGGCGTTCTCCATCTTTGGAGGTTTGATGCTCTATCAAAAGCAAATTTTTAAAATCATTGGAAAGAGATTTCAGGGAAATAAAAAAGGGAGGGTAAAATTGGGGCCAGAAGTATCAATATCCTTAGCAAAATCAAATCCTTATATCTAGAATATCATAAAACCATCAGGATACTTGAAAGGTTTAGATTTTTTTTGGAAAATAGGTGGCGGTATTGGGAGGACTTACCTGGGGTACTTCTAACTTTCTGGTAAAGCTGAGGGATTTCTCCACACAGAAGCTTAATCTTGTCAACATTCTGATTACTTAGCATTCAAGTTTGGAGTGGGCGCAGATATAGGACATTTAAAATAAAATTGGCTATTCTATCTGAAAAGGGGTAGTAGGCGTCATCTGGCTTTTTGCCCTTTGTGGAAAGCCTTACATTACTCTTTCCTTTTGTGTTAACCTTACAATAAGGTTGGACTATTGGGACTCCATTCCCACAGGGTAAGTTCATTATTAATTAGGTAAAGTGGTGACATCATATTGAGATGAGGAGTGAATCAGAAGGGTAACCTACCTTCTAACAAAAATATGTCACCCTTTCTTAAGAAACATGGGTTGAACTGTGGGAGTCTGCGCAGGCTTTTAATATGTTACCCTGGGAAGGGATGTCATGTGGAAAATCGTGATTGGAAGATCCATCATTGAGTGATATACCTAAAGCAAACCGGCAAGATCTATTTATGGAGAGTATAAGGTGTCACAAAGGTGGCGGGAATAAAGTTGTCCGCTTGAAAAGTTAGCGCTATTTGATTCAGAACCAATGGAACAGCCAGAGGCAACTGTGGTTGATGACATGGAACCATGTAATGCCTCATCTTAATACCAGAACTGAAATATGGCGAGCAGCTCTTAAACAGTGTTCATAGAAACCATATGAGAAGAGTTTTCCAACCAACCAACCAACCCACACAAAAAATGGAAAAGGGTTAAAAGGTACAGGAAGGGCGATGAGGGGATGTCCACGCTTCACCAAAGCAAGTTTCTAAATTCGACTGACTTATTATTTATGGCGCGTGAGAGCTCAAGTTTACTATGGTTCCAAATTGACAGTTCTGACAAGCCACCAGGGGAACCAAGCAATTGCTGTCAATGTAAACCTGAAACCTTCTATCTGACAAGGGCTCAACCATTTCAGCGGGAGCATGTTGCCATGATGAACTCCATGCTGCACCAAATTCTCTCCAAAAAATGGCAAAAACTCAAATATCATAGGGGCTCAAAAATTCAAAAATTGCTTACTTGTTTATTAATGTCCTGCACTTATAATTGGGAAGAAGTTCAGCCAAAAGATCCTCAATTTTAGCCAGTGTCTCCAGTATATCAATCTCCAGAAGCTCACTAGGCTTAACAAAATTTATACAAATCTTTTAATATTCTTGGGTTAAATATTTTCCATACATATTTGGGTACTTCTGCTAATGCAGGCAAAGATACAAGCTGGTGATTTTCTTAACAGCTTGTTACCACTTATATTAGGAACTGACTCTAAAAACCCAGATATAAAGAATTAATAAAGTATATCTATTTAAAAATATTATGATATTTATTTGATGCTTATTTTATGATGATTTTAATTGACCAGGCGCGGTATTTATACCTCAAGGGTATCTCTTGGCCATGCTTCAAGCATGTGATTTTCCACAGATACTATTTTCCACCTCAATGCAGACCAAGAACTGATACAACTATGTTCTTTTACTTGGACCTTGGTGGAAATATAATTTTAAAAATTTGGGAAGGTTTCAGGTACAAATTTTGCAACATAAATGTGCAAAATTGTCCTAAGGTCAGCCTAATTTGAGTTTCATCATACATCTGACAAAATATGACTTCTGAAAAACTGGCATCAAATTTAAAGTTTATGACGTCCTCTAATTGGGACATTGGCAGGCCTATCAATAGCACTAGGTACTCTTATTTAGGCTGACCATGTGCAAGTGCTATCATGCTAATTATGAGCATCAACATACAAAATTTGCCATAGGGCGGTAGACTGAATACAATAGTTTGAGGGGCAATCTTAAAGTTGTGTTTGGCCCATTATTTTTAGAGCAATTTTAGTTATTGATTCCAGGGCAACTTCTTGATTATAAAGTCTTTTTGTGCCTGATTAATAGGGACTATTTGCCAGGTTATTGTCAGGGTGATTGACCAGAAATGATGGTATTTGAAGGTTTTATTTATGTTTCAACCACCAGAATTTGACAAGGAGAAATGATTTTATTAAAACAAAATGATACATAGTGTGACAGTCAAGGTGCTTCCTGACTGCCACATAGCCCTGACCCCCCTAAGGCGAGGATTGTGGCTAGTAGTATCATAAAAAATATAAATAAAAGTGTAGGGCTCGAGGGCAACAACCCTCAAAATGGCATTCTGTCAAACCAGATGCTGTAAAATTGACAAAACCTTAGGGCAAAGGTGGCAAAGGTTTATGTAAATGGTGACTGGGCCAATCAGAGGCTTCCAACCTGAATTCCAAGGACCATATCATAGAGATTGGCAATGGCAAAGAGCAGCCCAGTGAATAAGGGGCTGCCAAGCCAAATTATGCCAAAAATGGAAATGGCAAGCTCATGGCACTGGGCAGCTCAGCAAATCAGGAGCTGCCAAGCCAAATAACACCAAAAGAGGAAATGATAGCATCAGGAAGCTCAGCGAATCAGAAGCTTCCAAGCCAAATCTGCCGCTCATTGAAAGTATCGAGAGCCATGGTGAAGGGCAGCCCAGCAAATCAGGGGCTGCCAAGCCAAATTATCCCAAAGATGGGAATTTTGGCAATAAGGTTGATATGAGCTCTGATTCGTCCCTGACAAATGAAAATAAATGCAGAAAAGTTTCTGTAATGCCATGGGTACTCAACAAATGGTCTAGAATGGGCCTAGATGGGAATATTGGAGGCTGAGATTCTCAAAATAGGCCCACAAATAGCCCACCGCCTGTGGACTCCGTGGGGTCCAATTTCCTCATATCCACCATTCCCTAAAATAAAAACAACCAAGCGAAGGTGTTTAAGACAACTTTGTCTTCTAATATATACAAATAAAAACCTCAAAATTGAAAATAAAATTTTGAAATTTTGAAATTATTTATTAAGATTTTGACAAAAAACCAGGGATTTTGAGCGAAGAAGATGAACCAATCCTCAGATTTCAACAGAGCAGTCGTCTCTCTGTATGCTCTCTCTGAGGGACAGACTGTCCTCTTCAGCATGAGCATCATCCTCACCGTATTCCAAGGATACCTGAACCGCTCATAAAGACAACAAATGAGGGACTTAATCACTGCAGCCCTCTCATGTTTGTGGGCCCTCACATGAGCCCTCTTGCCCAACTGCTTTGTGACAATGTGGATAGACCCCATTCGTCACACATAGAGAACAAAACAGGCCAGTACCCTTACAATTTAAGACACTGGTATTATATAGGGAAAGTAGTATTACAGTTTGCAGCGCTGTTCTTGGATTCTGTGACTCTTAGGTTGGCATCTTCTAAAGTTGCAGGTTTCAGGGCTCACGCTTGGGAGGGGGAAGAAAGGGTCAATTTGTATGCTGTCATGGGAACTGAGGTAGGGAGAGGATTAATTTTTAAGTTGGTGTTAGAATTGAGGTTGGGTGAGGTGATGGTCAAGCAATGATTGACTGCTACTCAATTTAACTTTCTTATAAATTTTGCCAATTTCTCTAAATCAAGGCGCGCTCCATCTTTGGAGGTCCAACGCTCAATTGATAGCAAATATATAAAAATTAGAAAGGGAATTAGGGGAGGTAATAATAGTGAAGATAAAATTTCAAATTTTAAGTTTTATTCAAGAGTACGCAACCAGATATGCACTTAAGATTATGGTTAGCGAGGAAAACAGGAAAATAAAAATTGAAACCCTCCAACCAGGCATAATTGATGAAAGATCCATCAAACCATGGCAGAGGGTGAAGGGGGTCAGGAACCTCCTCAGTGGTTGAGATCTCACAAAATGCACAATTCATGGCAGAGAGCAGCAAAGTGAGGGCGTCATTGGGATGGGGCTCAAGTTCATCTTATGTTAGGTTGTCAGGGACGAGCATGGCGATGAACATCAAATCTAAAAAATCAACAAGGTCATGTTCTGCCTGGATGTAGACGTCAGGGAGGGAGGCTAATGTAACAAGGCTCAAGCGTGTTACCTTTGATTTGGGGTTAAATTTCTCTGTCATAGCAATGGTACAGACTGTGATAATTGCTTTTATGAGAAGCGTGAAGATTTTGCACTTGGTGATGGCAGGGAAGTCGGGTGGGAAGGTGGGAGGGGGCACGCCATTGGACAATAAGGCGGCTGATTAGCTACTGCCTTGTGGAGTGGGCAATATTCAGGTGAGTCCACCGCCATCATCATGAGTTGGTGGTACTTTGGTATGGGGAGGCACATGGCTTTGGCAAATAATGGAGAGGAGGGATTTTCCATCATAGTTTAATTTAATTTATTGTGAGGAAGGCCGACCAGGGGACAGACACTTCCAAATTTGACCCAAAAGAAACAAAACTTAGTAACAGGGAAGGCACCCCAGAGAAGCGATGCTATCTCTTGTTGCCAGCGGGAACGCCACTATGGGGAGGGGGAGGGGCCGTGTGAAGGGGCCGAAGCCACTATTGAACACGTGTGGAGGAAAGGGTCTGATTTGATGAACCAAACTGGGAACCTGGAGGAGACCAGCTGATGTCAACGCGGTGGGAGGTACCCAAACATCCACGCCTGGAAGTGGTCCACCAAATGGGACCGGAATCTGTGGACAGCTTCTGGGAGGGCGGGGGTGGAGCCTGCGATGGCATCCAAGACAATCGTGTGGATAGTCCACATGGCGATTGCAACCACCAGATCACGGAGGGAGGGTGGGAGGGGGATACCATGGATATAGCAAACATATCTCTTAACAGACTGAAGGGATGTGTTTGATCCTAGCCAAGCAGACGTTGAACTTCGCGCCATATCACTTTAGAGGTAGGGCACTTCTCCAGGCGGTGGAACAGCGTTCCATACTGGCCACACATGACGCAGGATGAGTGTAAAGCATTAGAGCGCTCAGCCATATGGTACACCAGCCTCAGGCAGCGCCACACATGTGAACGGATTTGAGGCTGCAACAGAGGGTGGTGTGCGTATCTCCAAATAGTCTTCTGGGTTTTAATGGAATAGGGGATGTCCATCATGTCCAGGTAGTCCACCCTGGATAGGACATGGGGCCGTGTGGGGATCAAGCCATCTTTAATGGGTAGCCCCTGTACCTCCTGTGTGAACTGAGGAGAGGGGCGGCCTCTCTGTGCTGTGTGTCCATTAATATGGATCCTCCACTCAGCGCTCCGCATGGAGAGGAGGATTCGTTTGTAGTGGGTTTTAGTACCGTGAGGACCTGCAGCCGATGGGTGGGAAGCTGGATACTTCATCAAGGAGTGAGGGTTCATTGGATTGTTAAGGCCCAGGGCGCGAGAGAATTTGGAGCGGGCCGCGTGGGGCCAGTGTTGGGAGGGAAGCGTAGGGGCTGTGACAGCTGCAATTCAGGTACCCAGGATCTTGGCAGCATGGGCTTTAAAGTTGAGCAGGCCCATGCCAGCATGATGACGAGGGCCAAACATGATCTCAAGCTGCACTGGAGGTGGGCGACCTGACCAAAGCCACCCTTGCAGGAGGGCATACATAGATTTGAAAAAACCTGGGGAGAAGGCGATGGCGTGGGCTCCAAACCAGACTTTGGAGAGGAGCATAGAGTTGGCTAAAACAACCCTTCCAGTAAGGGAAGTAGGGTGAGCTCTGAGGGAGGCGATGCACTTCATCACGTTGTCTAGAATAAGACTTTCCATTACTGCTGTGGCATACCTGCCTACCTCCACTCACACGCCCAGATGGTGGAAAGGCCCTATGGTAGGTCGTGGCACGAAGGGGAGCACAACTGGGGCGGTGTGGGGTGAGCAGGGAAGGCGAGCACATGTGCGAGCGGATGGGCCAGGATGGGCACTGGTCACTGGGGCTTAGCAGGTTTGATACCGACCAAGGAGGATGATTTCAGTTTTGGAAGCATTCAGTGCAGCATTACTTACCCGGGAATATTCCTGGATGAGAGCTTCAAGCGCGCGTGCGTCTTTATTATTGGACACCCCAACCACACAGTCATCTGCAAACGCCATCATCTTGACTGGGGCTTGGCCTGTTACATGGACCCCAGTGAGGTGGGCATTCACGTTTCGAAGTAGTGGGTCAAGGCTGAAGTTGTATAAGTTTGGGCTAAGGAGGTCCCCCTGGCGTAAGACCCTTTGAGGGCAGACTACTTCCGTTAGGAAGCCAGGGCCACGCACTGCCATTGTTGCAGATTCCGTGAGCAGCATCACCCAGTTTATGAAGTGAGGGGGTAGGCAGAATTGATGGAGGCAGGCCCTGAGGTATTCCCAGTTTACTCTATCATAGGCCTTCTGTTGGTCCAAAAATACAAGTGCCCCAGAGGCTGTGGACTGGCATGCGTTAGCCACAGAGCGCACGTTGTCCCAAATCGACCTTCTGGGTATGAAACCAAATTGTTCTGGGAAGATGGTGGCAGATGCTACAATCCCTAAACGGTTAGCCATGATTTTCAGTTAAAATTTTTGTATCCATGTTAGTTAAAGAAATGGGGCGCCAGTTGGCTAGGTCTAGCTTATCCCCTTTCTTGAAGAGTGTGACGGTGAAGGCCTCTTGCCCTCCTGGTAGAAGGCGCGTATCCAGAAGGCTCTGTTTAAGGGAGGCAAGCAGCAGTGGGGATATATATTTGAAGTACTTTTTATAGAATTTATATGGAATGCCATCTGGGGATTTTCCATCATAGTCTACATTTAAAAATTGGCTGAAGTCTATTGGATTGACTGAATTTGGATTAAGTTTGCCTGATTTGTTAACCTCATCCAGATATTCCTAGGGGTTCTAACTAAACCAAATTTGGGTATCCGCATATAGATGGGATTGTGCAGGTGATTGGCTTGGGCGTTGTTGCTTTAAACAGTTTTCCAGGCACCATCCTGATTGGCTGAGATGAATAAATTGCTGTTATTGGCGCTGAATTGATCAGTTAATACCTGCTGAGTGAGATCCCTATTGGCTGGTGTTTTCTTGGATGCATCCACATTTTTTAGGAAGAGTAGGGAAAATAGATCCTCAGAGAGAAAAATTTGCCGCATTGGTGATGAATTGGTTGTGGGGTTGGTGGCTCGGTGTGGCTACAGTGTAGGAGGGGCACTTGCACTTTGAGAGATCTTACCCAAAGCATGAGAGACATATAGTCTATCCACCCTCCACATGGTCCCAGAAAAGATAATCAGTTGCAGATTGTATGGTGGCATGGGGGGAATCTTGGGGAGATGTTACCATTATGGAGAAGATTTTCATGAAGGTGCAAGGTATAGCGAGGTGGCTCACCCATTAGGAAAAACAAACTGAAGCATGAGGTCTGAGCTGTAGGCACTTAGACCTGACAGGACTCCTGGCGAAGCACATTGGGTGGGAGGGGAGTTGGCTTATTCATGAACACTACCATTAGGATCATGTCCTCAGGGCAATCAAGTGCATGTGGTAGTAATTGATATGTTTTTATATATTATTGAATCATTACCACAATTGTGGCGTCAGCTTTACATGAGAAACTGAGGTCAAAATACCCCCTTGAAGTGGCAGAAGTCAATGAATCCAGTTGGCTTCATTACCGCCTGGGCCAAGTTGTTGATTAGCATCATTATAGGGGAAGAGGGTCCCATATTTGACCCAAAGGCTAGACCTCATGTTGCTCCTGGGGAGCACCAGAGGGCTGTGAGATATAGCCTAGGAGCGTTTAAGGTGGAGTGCTAGATCCTGAGGTGGGATGAAGCGACCAGATGCGTTGGGTGGGCTGGCTGAGCTAACCTGGGAACACTTTGGAAGCAGCCAAAAAATGTTAGGTGGCAGTGGGCGTCAAACAATTGACATGAAAGGCAGTGTGGCATGGCGGCGAGTGGTGGTGTATTTGATAACTAAAATTTGATTAGTTCAACTAAGTGATTGAAGCGGAGGCAAGGGAAGGTAAAATCTAGTCAAAATTTCCTAAATTCCTTGGAAAAATCAGATTTTTTATCTGGGACATCGTAAGACTGATGGGGTTTTTGAAAATTTCAGATTTTTTGGAAAATGGGTGGCGGTATTGGTAGGAATTACCTGGGGTCCCTCTAACTTTTTGGTAAAGCCAAGGGATTTCTCTATAGATGAGCTAAATCTTGCATAATACCTATTAATAGGCAGTGGGGGATTGGAGTGAGCACAATATATAGTATACTTTTTGAACAAAGTAAACCTTTTTGCCTGAAAAGGGGTATTAGGCACCATCAGACTTTTTGCTCTTTGAGGAAAGCCTTACAAATTTGACACCAAAATCAGACATGAGTACTTATATGATTTATTTTAGTATTACACATTCCCCTAATTGTTAAAGACGACCATAATGAGAAAGGAAGAAGGAAACCTGGGAGCTATTTACTGGAACATTAACATTTCATTAGGTGCTGGAGTAACAAATTGTTGGTCAAAAATGAGCTACCTCCTTCCAGTACTGAGGGTTAAGAAGGGATGCCCATATACTCCAACAATCAAGTAGTTATACCCCCAAAATCTCAAATACTAATGGACATGGGGATCCAAGTTACTATTCCACTGGATCAATTGTTGCAAATTCGTGGAAACTCTAATAAGTCCCTTTAGAGCCTATTACCTGTCCCAGAGTGCTTGATACTGCTTACCAGGGGCCCCTAACTACCTGATATCATATTTGAATGCTTGAACTATGCAAATAACTTGACATCATGTTTCTTATGTTTGGACACTACTACTGAACAAGTTGAATCCATCTGAGGGTGCAGAAATTTGCATGATTTAGGGATAAATGAGGGCACTACCATCGCCTTCATAGAATTAGATAGGTGACACACTCACCTCTGAACAGCTTCTCCAGACAGGTGCTTTAATCATAAAGTACGTTTACACATTCTTAAGACTCATATATTTTTAAGATGATAAAAGGTGTGCAGCATAGAGTGCTTATGGGTGACTCCCTTTCAATCTGTGCTTGACTTTATCAAAATACTAAGGTTGAAGAAGCCAAAGGATAAAGGAACAGAAGCAATTCCTGGATGCTGGATAACTCAAGCCCTCACAAAGTCCGTGAGCTTCGCCATTGTTGCTTATACAAAAGAAGGATAATGGCCATCAGGTAGTAATTAATTACCGCCAGTTAGTATCATTACTTGAAAGGAAAGTTAAGTACTACTACGGATTGATAATTTCCTACAACATTTGTCTGGTTCTTAGTTCTTTTCTGCAATAGATCTCACTAGTGGATATTGGCAGATGGAGCTTGCGCTGAAGAATAGGGAGATATGAGACCTTAAAGCAAGTGATAAGTTATTTGAACCTACTCAAATGCCTCAATAATTATGCAATGCCCCGGCCACTTTCCAAAGGCAACATATAGCTTATTATGATTTGATGATGTCATGTATATTAGTTTACTTTAATGATGTGACTGTATTCTCTTGAGCTTTTTACAAAACCATCACTCACTTGAAGGAATTTTTTGAATAAGTTCACTCTGCTTTACTGGAGCAAAACCTTCCAAATGCCAAATTTAAACTAACATGGAATTCTTTGGGCTTAAAGTAACCAGGGAAGGGATCTCACCATTGTCAGATAAAGTGGTCATGATTGAAAAAATGACTCGACCATCCAGCTTACATGATATTCAGGTTTTGTTAGGAAGGTCATTTATTATTAACAATTTATTCCTCACTTTGCTGAGCTTGCCAAACTGTTAATGTATCTTCTCCATAAGGAGGTTCTAATGGTTAGAAAACTCAACAACAAGCCATCACCCTTAAAGTTAGCTCACAATTGCCCCTGTATTGGTACATCCCAAATTTGATAATCTGTTTATCCTCTTTACTGATGATATCAACTTGGCAGTTGGGTCCATTCTGGCACAACTTGATGTAAATCAAGTTGTTCATCCTATAGCATACTTCAATAAACATACATTAGGAGGAGAGGAATTACTGAATTACTAAACGCAAAAGCCTAGCTGTCTTCCTTGATATTAAGCATTTTCAGTCTTTCTTGTATGGAAATCATTTTACAGTGGTTACAGAGCTAGAAACCTATGGTTGCTACAACAGATGAAGGATCCAGATGGATGACTGGCCCACTGGGCACTTATACTTCAGAGTATAGCTTTTAAATTGTTAATCATGCCGTAATTAAACATCAAAACGCCGATGAATTGTTGTGCCTACCTATATTAACTCTCTATACTTATGAGGAAATTAAATTTACAAACTTATTGGGAAATCTGAGAAATGGAGCTGAGAGCCTTCTGCGGTTCAGAAATGATTTAAGAAGATGACTGAGCGGACTCAGGTCGAGTTTGGATTATTTTACAAACAGGTTGGAATCTCTTGGCTGTCTTATGTCCAACCATTGGAGAGCCAAAACTGCCATGAAGGTCCCTTCTACAGTAGGTTATGGCGCCATAAGGAAAACCTATTAGTGACTGTAAGAGCAATGTTACTGGGAAGGGATAATTAAGTATATCCAAGTTGTCATCAATTCTTGATTTATTTGTGCTAGTCAGAAGCCTCCCATTCTGACTTATCAACACTATATTGTGAGTCCTAGGCCCCCCTTTGCTACCATCAGAATTAGCGTTATTAGTTGCTACCTACAGCAATGTACGGCCATTGTTACATCATACTCACAGTCAATCAAATCACTAAATGGGTTGAGGCCACATCAGTTGCCTCTCCCACTTCCAAATTGACTGCTTCCTTCTTACTTAAACAGGTTTCCACCCACCACGTTAGCCCAAAGATATTGTTATCTGATAATGTCACCAATTTAATATCTCAATTAATTGCTGACCTTAATTTGTTGATGGGCGCTTATCACTCCTTCACTTCCTCATATTATCCCACTACTTACTGAGCGGTGGAAAAGACAAATGGGACATGATTATTATCCTCCACAAGATGGCTCAATCTGACCCATATAGGTGGAACGTATATCTTCTGGTGGCTCTATTGTCATATCATGTAATCTACTATTAAGTTATCCAGATGTCTCCTTTTTGAGCTCTATTGGCTGAGAGCCAATCTTACCCTCAAGTGTTAAGCTCATAATAGAAACCTCCACGCCTGAAACAGCTGATCTAGCAATGTGAAGGCTGTAAGATGAGGTGTTTCTAATGCAAGCTTGAGCCACCAAGTTCATGAAGACAATAAGTAAACGAGATGTGGAACACTACCACGCACAAAACTAATTATGCCTGAGTACCATTAAAAGGACCTGGTCTCATTCTATCATAACTGGCCAGAATTTCAGATTTACAAACTTAATATGCTATGGTTAGACCTTATCAAGTGATCCATCATTAAGGACCAGAGTACTCGATTGCCTCAATCAAATCAGGATCTGTTATAAAAAAGTCCATGCCAGATTTCTCTGAAGTTATGTCCCTCCTTGGTAAGATCTTGAAGGGCATTGTTGGTCTTGATGGGTTTCATGGTAGTTCAAAAGAAGTTCAAATGTGAGTAATTCACAACTTGATCAATGGGGTTCCAATGCCACTGTAGCTACCAAAACTGTTACAAACAATGAACACCTAAATGAGCAACTAAAATTCCAAATCCCTCCTGATTTTTCCAGATTATTTGGGAAAGATCTTGCCATTTAGAAATCTCCTCATTCTGCTGCATTGTTCAGAAAAAATTGTGCCATTTAGAAATTGATGTACCCTACACTATTCTGAACTTTAACCAAAGTTATATTTATCCCTCAAATTTTAATCAATAAGATATACTTATATCATCTTTGCCTTTTGCCTAATGTTGCAAATTTTACATCTGTACATCAGGAAACTTCATTAGTGTGCCAGGTCAGCAGTATGATGACTGCTGATCCTTGTTGTTTCGCCTTAATAGGATACCTTTCACTACAAGTCCACAAGGCAACCCACCAACCCAGAAGACCAACAACTTCACCTTAGCACAATCAATCCCTCCTGGGAGGCTTCAACAGCATCCTTATCACCCAATTTAATAGAGGGCTCCCTCGGGGTTAATCCCCATCAGTTCTATGTTGTAGTGGCCAGTTGTCCAAGCTCCCGTGGAGCCTCCTTATAGATCCAGGTATTGGTGTTGGTTGCGCCAACCACCATTAGATGCACTCACCCAGCATCTAACCTGGGGGATCTTCAGACCACCTTTACAGACACGTTAATATGCTCCAATTATAAAAGGTAGGCGAGAGAAAGATCTTTATCAAGTGGGAATTTAAGAAATTTATAATTTGGCGACTTTGTTGGAAATCTAATGCCCACCTTTCAACAATTATCAGCATTTATTGTCAGAAGACCGTTCTTATCATAAGCATTATGCTGGCATCCATTCCATCAAAATTTATCCCAAATGAAAACCAATATTAGTTCAATTTATCCTCAGCATCAGTCACCAGTTAATCATATATAATCTTAAAACATTAACATCAAATATCCTCAGCATTAGTTGCTGGTATCCAGAGCCCTAAGCAGTGGTTTCATCATCACTCGCTCTTATTGGAACCCCCAGTATTCAAAGCTGACAATATGATTATCCTCAGCTTAAGTCGCTGGTAAATTTCAAAACAGAAAAAGATTCAATTATCCTCAGCACTCAGTCATCAGTAATTATTAACACGTCAACATCAAACTCTAAATCTGTCATTTATTGATTCATAATAATATTTTAACATCCTCAGCCCAGTTGCTGGTATCA
This sequence comes from Massospora cicadina, assembly GCA_022478985.1. NCBI lineage: Eukaryota > Fungi > Entomophthoromycota > Entomophthoromycetes > Entomophthorales > Entomophthoraceae > Massospora > Massospora cicadina. The sequence continues at coordinate 5,877 of JAKSZP010016378.1, read as the reverse complement.
AATTGCTAAACATTGGTTCTATCTAAGATTATCCTTGACACTTTGAGATAGCTCAACCCAACCAAATGGGGAACACAAATTGGTAACTTTTAATAATGATAATATTGAAATTATGCGATTATTCAGCAATCACCCCTGACTAATTAAAACCCATAATTTTATAACTTATGGAGTAATACAACTGGGTAAAAGCCCAAAACCTAGCTTTGACTAGAGATTTTCCTGTAGCTATAGCAAAGCTTTGCTTATTGATGACTTTAATTCCGCCAAGGGATTTCCCTAGAAATAAAAAGTCTGCTAGGAGTTTCTGTTTGTGCTTTACAACTAATGATTTTATAACCTTCAAAAGAATTACCCTATAGATATAAAAGGAAAAGCTTAATAGAGCCTTGAACCCAATTTAATCTAATGGTAATTACAAATAATGTTAATAATAATAGTATATTTGAGTTCGATCCCGGTAATGGACTTTGGGTAGGGGACGATTTTGACTGTGTTGGTTTTGCGCACCAATGCCCCGAACCGAGATAGCGAATAGCAAAGGCGGTCCATGGAGTTCCTGGCCTATCATACGCCGCGCATGGAGGTTTTCCGGGTTTTATCCTTCTTTCCCATTTTCTTCACTTCCCTAATCGGTGCGGTATCGTCCCCAGGTCGGCCCACCTCGAATAAAATTTAAATTTAAATAATAGTATATTTGACATTGATTAATATAGTAGATATATTGTAACCCTGATATTGAGGCTTTAATTAATTAAGGTAAAGTCTGACAATGAGTTTTCCAGTACCCTTAAATGCAATTTTATTTTAAGTAACTTGAAAAGGGACTTAGAGGTTATAGGGTTGTCAAGCATTTTGGAGTACAAAGCTTTTATATAATACCAAAGCTCAGCAGCGACAAAGCTTTTGCTATTATTGAACCCACACAGAAATCCAGGATGACTAGTATAGAATCCCACAAATTGCTAACTTTACTCTGCTTTATAATAACCCTCCAAAACGTTTAATGTCTATCCTGAAAGGGAAACCAATATTTGCACTGAATACAAAGCGCTAATTACAAAGGCAAATGACTGATCTTTCCAGGGGAAGGAACTATAGGAATCTGAGGATGAAACCCTCATGGATATTCAATGATTAAATTATGAGATTACTAATGACGCCTCACAGCAATTCATTTGGGTGAGTCTGGTGATCATATAGTTGTGGTTCCTATGTCCATTAAGCAAGGTAAGTGCATCAAAAGGTGCTTAAAAAAGCTGCCTAGAAGGCATTACAAGAGTTAGTCCCCCTGAATAACATTATGGTTGCTGAGACACTGACATACTGCTCTACTAGCACTCATTAAATTCAGCAAGTGCCTAGGCAGCAGATCGCCCTGAGAAATACTTAGAAGCATTAGAACCTGATCTGCTTTATTCAACACAATTATTATAAAAATGATGCAATAGACCTTACTTAATTACATGTTGCCTTTCAGCAGATCAGATTGTTCAGGAAGGCATAAAGAGTTTGGTTCTAAGCTCCCTTTATTTATATATATGAAATCACATTCTTCTAGAGGAGCTGGATCATGTCAGTGCCCTCACACCTAAAGCCAAGGTGGTTCAGGGTGAGGTCAGGTTTATTGGCCCATCTCACCACCTATAGAGCGGCCCAGATATCCAACTGAAAATAGGAATGCCCAAATCGCAGGTTTCAGGGCTTCCACATCCCAGGGTAAGAAACTGAATTTCTTGCGCAACCCACCTGCTGACATATTGGGGATTTAAGAAACTCATTTTTTGGAAGGAGAGGAAGAGGAGTGGTCAAAAGATCTTCTTATATGAACTCCATTTGGTCTCATAACTGTGGATCATTATCCGCTCTATTAAAGGCAAATAATAATTAAACCTATAAAATTTTGAAATAATGGGCACTAGCTGTCACATTGTTATAGAATAGTGAATAGTTGTTCTTCTAAACATATAAACCCTCAATAACTTACCTAAACACATTGACTTTCTTGCAAGAGTATACCAACTTTTATTTCCAGATACACCTTTATTATGGTTGAATTCAACTGTTGGTCAGATGCTATAACTGATTGCTGGCCACTAACATCTCACTACCCATCAGGCTATATAGAATTTTAGTGCTCAAAGCACACAGAGTATTATATGATCCCCTCCCCATAATTCTTCAGGTGTAGCTCAGAGACACAGCCGCATATACAACAAGACACATTGCTATCAATGAACTACATATGTTGCATTCTTCCATCCTTATTTTCAAACCCAGAATCTCTGGGCTTGATACTACCATGGTGCGGTTTTCAGACAATTATTCTGTAATGGTTACTCTGACCTCATTTTTTAATCACAAACATTAATAAGCTATATAAATTAACTATTGATATGATATTCAACAAGGTTTCCCAAAGGTGGAGGTCTAAACAATCACCTTTACCCCATATGGTGTGCTCCTTTCACAAAAATATCTTAGCAACACAGGGTTTGATGATACAACACATCACAGCTACTGAAAAGTGGATTGCCGCTTTCCAGCACCATGTGTCTATGGTGGCAGCTACCCACCTCCACATTCTCTCGCTCATCTGGGAAGAAATGCATCACTCAGGGGGTTACAGCCTAGAATGGATCTACAAATGGTTTCTACAACATTTTCTTGCAAGAGCTAGTTATTGCAAAACCAACACTATTTGAGCTTTTTGGCTGGCGCCTTACAGAGCACTATTGGGGAAAGTCAACCAGGTACTTTCTGCGCCACATTACTGCTTAGAAACAAGTATCTTTTTTACCCAAGTTTTCTTTAGCACAGGCTCAATTGTTTTCTCATCAAGTATAGTTTCTTAGAATAATCAACAGTATCACACCAACTTATATCAAGAGGATGACTGTTACCCAGAGTACATACAACGATTTTTAAACAAAATTATAGTCCATTATCCTTTTAACTTATCTAATCTAGCTAGTATTGTATCTATTAGAAAGCTTTGAGATGCTATCCGCAGGGCGCCTCACCAGAAAAGTTCTGGCTCAGATGGCATTCCTTATGAGTTCTAACAGACACAATTTTTATTTTATCTCACATTTAATTAAAGCATCCAACAAAACTTGTCTTTTAGAGACTCATTTGCTACCTGGCAGTTCAGAAGCCTCTGTGGTCACCTTATTTAAAAGAGGTATCCTAAAAACTATGTAATTGGCGCCCAATCTTTCTTACAACGCATATTTATAAAATGACAATCAAAATACTGTCAAAGCGTCTAGGTAAGATTGCTCAATCAGACATATCAGGTAACCAATATGTATTTGTCTCCTAAAGCATTATATGAGACAACATCCACACTGTTGCCAACGCGTGCCAGTCCAAGTCAGATGGTGCACTGATCTTCTTGGACAAACAAAAAAGCATATGATTGGATGCATTGAAAGTATCTTAGGTCAACTCTAGAAGCTTTCCGCCTTCAACCTTGATATATTAACTGGGTTTTGCTTTCAACTGAGTCTACTATCATGACTATTCATGGCATAGGGCTTTATTCTGACCCCATTGTCCTACAGCGCGGTTTAAAATATGGCGACCCTCCAGCCCTTTGTTGTACAACCTGAGGCTGGACACAGTTGAGCGTCATAGCTCAGGCCCTGAAAGGCATTGTCACTCCAAGTCAAAACCCCTCAATGTGTTGGCATTTACAGCTATTTGCTTGGTAGGTTTTCATACCATCAGACTCCTGCTCCTTAAAGACTATCTTAAATTAATATGAGCAAGTAAGCAATTTCATAATCAATCAGTACAAGAACAAGGTTAAATTTCTTGGAAAGCAAATTTCAGTGGCTCCATGGGACTTCTCACCAATATTAATCCAGTATGTTAAAATAATTTATTCCAAGCAGCTACCTCTACTCAGTCTGTGCACCGCTTTGGTGTATGCTGGATTCTGGAGGATATTCATCTACAGTTATGGAGAGTAACCTCCTGTCTACTAACTCAAACCGCGCGGTCAGCCTTCATGGACGCTCAAAAGGCTTGCTAGGAAAATTTTAATAATAAATGCGTTGATTTTAGAAAAGTATAATAGCCCACTCATGCCATACCATTATCCAGCACCTTTTTCAACTCGCTATAATCTAATAATATTATGGTTTTGGATGGTCAACGGGCGCCTATTAGGATTGATAAGCTCTTTGGCTCATGTTCCTCAGGTGGCATGGGTCTCATAAATTACAACTGATGAACCACCTATCTTTTAATCAAATATATTGCCCAGGTAACTAGTATTACATCACAAGCTCTCTATTTTCTCCACACCTGCAAGAGGTAACTTTGCAAAAGAATTGAGATTGGTGAATCCTGAACTACAAATAATTTGTTGAGATACTTAGCCTCGCACCACAATGCAGCAGAACCCCATTGCAACCATCCCCATTTAGATGTGCTCTACATATTATCATTCATTCTAATTGGAGCTTGCAGAGAATGAAAACAATCATCACTTCAAGGGGAAATCCCAACATACCTACAACTGTTTAATAACGTGCCAGTGACTCCAGAATTCTTCCACCCCAAGAATATTGTTAATTTGACAAGATATAAATATTAAATTTCATTAGATATCCCTCAGTATTCATAGAATCATAAGAAGATGTTAGTTATACTCATCATCCCTTACTTTACCCAAAAATTAGAGCTCACGCGTTAAAGTGCCCTATATGGTCATATCATTCAGCAGATTGGTCCAATGCAATTATAAACCTCTGTCTAATGAGTGGTGGTCATAATACTTTCATCCATAGGATAGAGGGGTGTCCTACATCTAGGTTAATCTGAAATGATATTCCATCTGTTTTAGATTCCTGAGCCTAGTACATTTTACCCTACCCATGATCCACTTGCCATGTGGGTGAATTCCCCAATTCCAACAACTTTTAAAGCCATAAAGCAGCCAAAGCATTGTGATCAAACCTATGGTTGTTTTGTAAGCTATCAATATGGCTTCCCCATCAAGGCTGAGGCACTTACATAGCTCCATTGTCATCTCACTCATAGTTTTCAGTATTGGTTCTTTGAAATCATGGCTCAAAATTGCCGCCAGATACAGTTATGGATGAATACTGGTTCCTGGAACTAAATATTATTACAGAACTTGCAATATTAGGATGTCATCCTGAGACTCTCTGGTCTTGCTACCATGTCCTACACCCCTTACCCCTGAGTACAGGGATGGTTTCAGATAGACTACTGTTTAGGGGATTCAGGGTTCCTGGCTGAATATTTTCTTTTCTTTTTTATCTTTTTGTAAAGTTGAACCCATGGTTCTTCTACCTCAAATATACAATATTGTTTGTCTTTAGTATTTTTTAAGTGGAAGATGAAGTTTATATAATTGATGAATTTTTGCCTGAGAAGAGAAAACATAAAAAATTGTCTTATAGGTTAATTTATTTCATATTAGTGAAGTAGAAGGATAGCTTACTAGATATGATATTTGAGCATAAAGAGATTAACATAAAGTACTTCAGATTTTAATTTTTTAGAAAAAAGCTTGGCAGAATTATACTAATCAAAAGCAAGCAAGAAAGTTATAGTCAACTTGAGTAGTATGTGTCCTTTTGATCAAATGTGATAGTAAGTGTAAATTCCTTATAATAAATTTTGCAAATGGACAGCCCAAGCAATGGAAGAAAAAAGCTAAATTTTACTATCAACTATGATGACTTAGCTTACATCTTATAAATCAATGCTATTTCATTAAAGGTTAGGTTGGCTAGCAAATAAAAAAAAGAAGTAGATGCTACAGTAAAAAATGTAAAATGTAAACTTTACATTTTATTTGAGATACACCAACCAGAGGATGACATTACTGATACTTAT
>JAKSZP010016377.1:0-50449 GCA_022478985.1 Massospora cicadina | reverse complement strand
GGTTGTTGTAGGGGAAAAGTTTCCCATATTTGCCCCAAAAGCCAAAATGCATGTTGCTCTGGGGGAGCACCGGGGGGCAATGGGCACCCTTGGGTTCAAAAAAGGTGGGTGTTGGGAACCTTGGGGAGGAAAATATCATCCGGGGGTTTTGGGATGACTGGGCTAGCCAGTCCAAGCGCTTTTTTCTGTCAGATGGAAAATGGCGGGGTTTCACCGCTGTCCCACACTGGGGCAGCCAGTGGGAAATCCAATGACATCAGAGCAAAACACAGCGAGCAATTAGGTTTTATTTTTTTAACTGTATAAATTGCTTAGAAAGTTATACTGAGTGGAAAAAGAGCCCAAATACACTTAAACATCCTGATTAACATATCAAAAAATAGACTTTTCTTTCTCGTTGCAAACACTTTTGCAACCCATTAAATTCAAGACTAAATCTAGTTTATAATCTCATAGGGGGATTAGTCGGGGCCCCATGTCTGGGAGCAGTTGGGCAAGGCAAGAGGAGCAGGTATGAAGGCTCATGGCCTCTAATGTTCGAAAACGCCCCGGAGAATCTGGTGGAATAGAAAAAAATCTAAAAACTGGCGGTCACAATTTCCCCGGGAGATACTCACATGGCAAGCACGATGCAACCAGTACATCAACATGCCACATTCCCACCCACTTTTGTTGGGTGGAATTCGGAGTCCGTGTGTATCTGGACATCCAAAAAATGGCCCTATGGGAAAAATTTTGTGAAGATGTACACAAAATTTTCCGACTGCAGTGTACGTTGCACCTCAACGCGTCGCGCGCGGTTGGCTGGACCTAGGTTTTGAAAGCAAAATAGCAGCAGATGAGGCTGCAGCGGTGCGCATAGTGGTCGCATCTCCCCGAAGGGCAAACGGGTCGTCGAAACTAAATGCACCAGATGGACAAAATCAAACCAAATTTTCCTCACGTTTGACTTTTGCCTACTATGGTAAAACGTGACATTTTGGAGCAACACCTGAAAGATGGTCTCGCCATATACAGTGAAATACAATCTTTCAAAAATGCAACGTTTCACGCTGATGCCACACCTGTGCACCAGCAAAGCCATTGCAGTTCTGACCCCAACTGAGGAGATTGTGAAGGACCTAACCCAGATCCCGCACTCCACCTTTATTGACATCGCAGGGCACACCACCCACCCATTCTGGGTAACCGTGGACAGCGCGCCCCCCATTTGCACCCACTGTGATGCGTTTGGCCATAAGGCACATGCATGCCCCATCAAAGAGGGCGTTACATTCCAAGAGCACCCCTCAGCGGCCATGGCCAGCAGAGAGGCGCACTACGAACCAACCACAAGCACCAAAGAGGCTTTCCCGTGGGGAGCACAAGGCTGCTACCTATTGGTAAAGCCCATCTCCCCACAGGAGCGGAAGAAGGCCAAGCAGGCCTGTAGGACCGCGGCCAAGGAAGCAGCCAAGGTCACCACCACCATCCCACACTCACAACGCCAGGAGGACATGGAGACTCGCAGTGGAAGCAACTCAGGAATCCATCACCCCAATCAGATTGGGAGGCCCAAGCTGAACGGGCCACTCAATCTGAGGATCCGATGGGAGATTCAATCTCACCCAATTGCTGTACCCAAGCCCCAGTTGAAACCAACTTGGGACCTATCCCAACCAAAAAATTTTTTTTTGCCCCACTCGACGGTGCACTGAACTTATCCGCACCACAAAAAATTCGTCCGACGTTGGGAAAACAAAAAGTAAAGCCAAAGCCAATGCAACTCTGCAAAAATTAACAAAAACCCTGATAGCATTGCTACTATTACCCGCACTGCTGTGAAGCCTGTGGGGACCTGAAGAGGCTGGTGGGCCAGGGGGCCCACCCCCTCGCACCTAAGGTGCGAAGGGGGAAACCTTCACTCTAGGGACGCTGAATATCACCGGACTCAAGGCCTCCCTATCCCAGGCTAGGAAACTGAGTTTTTTACAAAATAATTTACCCGTGGATATCCTGGCCATCCAGGAAACCCACTGTCCAAGGTTCCGAGGATGCTTGGAAAACAATGCTCCTACCATCCCTATCCTTTTGGTCAAAGCACTGTGGGGTTAATTTGGAAAAAAAATTTTTTCAAATTTACATCTTCAGAAATATTCCCAAATGACCAAGTGCTCGTTGTCACCTTCTCAGGGCCGATGTTGCACACACAATTGTCAACATTTACGCCCCAAAGGTGCACAAGAGCATGGTTTTTCCAGGGCAAATCCCCCCTGCTACCCCCCAACTTTTTCCCAATTGGCGACATGAACTGTTGGCTAACCTCACCAACAGACCGGTGGCCGCCCCCCCCACGCCCCACAGGGTCACATAGAAATACGCGTTCTAAAAGCCACCCTTGTTTAAAGGATGTCGCCGGTGCCCCACTGCCGAAAACAGACCCTCCCCACGTCCACAACGGGCCCAAGAAGGTCCATGACCCACATTGACCTTATTCTAGTGGGCCCCAAATTCCAACCCCCCATCTCCCACTTCAAAACAACGAAAATGGAATTCTCCAACCCCGACTGGTCTATAACATACCACTTACCCATCACTACAGTTGCAAAGGTCTCCACATTGGTGCAAAATCTGCCCCCCAGAGCTTGCATCGGCCAGATTTTCCAATGTGGGTGGAAGAGGCAACTTTGGCAAAATCATTTGTTGCACCATTTTGTGCGGACCCCATTTCCACATGGGCAACTTTCAAAGAAGACACCATCCGTCACTATCGCCATCTCTCATCCAGATGCTCACGAGCAACATCGGCGGTTATATCATGTGCGCTGGCAGAATTGGCCCACTTGGAGTCCAATATTCCAGCCTCAGGATATAGCCCTGCATGGGGCCAGAAGTGGGAGGCAGCAGCCCACCTCAATGCACTTGAAAGGCAACACAAACATCAGGTTTGTGTCCAATACAGGGCCACACACATCACTAAAGGTGACAAGTGCACCGCATACTTCTTCAAAAAAAATTTTGCACCATGCCAGAGCGTGGCCTGCACACAGGTGTGAAGATCGGATAATTCTATTGTGGATACACCGGCTGAAGTGGCAATCAAAACGCAAAGATATTACTTTGAGTTATACCGAGCCAAACCAATTCAGCCGGCTGAAATGGCGGAATTTCTTGACAGAGCTCATATCTGCACCATTTTCCAATACCCAGAAATAATGAATTTAATTACTCCGAATGAATTATGGACTACCATTCGCAGTGCGCCAAACTGAAAATGCCCAGGCCCAGATGGCATTCCATATGAGTTCTACAAAAAATATTTTAATTATATATCCCCATTGCTGCTAGCCTCACTCAACCAATGCCTGTTGGAAATGCGCCTCCTACCAGGAGGACATGAGGCTTTTACAGTCACACTCTTTAAAAAAGAGCATAGGCTAGACTTAGCAAACTGGCGCCCCATTTCTCTAACAAACACAGACACCAAAATTTTAACAAAAATCATGGCTAACCATTTAGGGACTGTAGCATCTGCCACCATCTCTCCAGAACAATTTGGTTTCATCCCCAGAAGGTCAATTTGGGATAACGTGCACTCTGTGGCTAATGTGTGTCAGTCCACAGCCTCTGGGGCACTTGTATTCTTGGACCAACAAAAGGCCATGATAGAGTAAACTGGGGATACCTTAGGGCCTGCCTCCAACAATTCCGCCTACCTCCCCGCTTCATTAACTGGGTGATGCTGCTCACGGAATCTGCAACAATGGCTGTGCGCGGCCCAGGTTTCCTAACGGAAGTAATCCATCCTCAAAGGGGCCTGCGACAAGGGGACCCCCTGAGCCCACTCTTATACAACTTCAGCCTTAACCCACTACTGCGAAATGTGAATGCCCAACTCACTGGGGTCCATGTGCCAGGCCAAACCCCAGTCAAGATGATGGCATTTGCAGACGATTGCGTGGTGGGGGTGTCTAATAACAAAGATGCACGCGCGCTTGAAGCCCTCATCCAGGAATATTCCCAGGTAAGCAACGCGGCACTGAACGCCTCCAAAACTGAAATCATCCTCCTTGGTCGGTTTCAGAACTGCTGGGCCCCAGCAAGTAGTTCCCAACCCAGCCCAGCTGCTCGCCCAAGTCCACGCCTTACTAACTCAAAACACACCGCTCCACTGGTGCTCCCCTTTGTGCCGCGACCTACCATAGGACCGGTACGCCATCTGGGCGTGTGGTTGGAGGCAGGAGGATACGCGTCAGCAGTAATGGAGGGCCATATGCTGGACAACGTGACGAAGCGAATCGCCTCTCTCAGAGCCCACCCTACTACCCTCACTGGCAGGGTTGTTCTTGCCAACTCTATGCTCCTATCCAAAGTCTGGTTTGGAGCCCACGCCATCCCCTTCTCCCCAAGCTTCTTCAAATCCCTGTATGCTTTGCTACAAGGTTGGCTTTGGTCAGGCCGCCCTCCACCAGTACGGCTAGAGGTCATGTTTGGCCTCATCATCATGGTGGTATGGGCCTACTTGACTTCAAAGCCCATGCCGCCAAGATCCTAGGCACCTGGATTGCGGCCGTCACTGCTCCTACACTCCCATCCCAACACTGGTCCCACGCGGCCCGCTCCAACTTCTCCCGAGCCTTGGGCCTCAACAATCCATCAAACCCCCACTCCCTGATGAAATACCTCGCATCACACACATCAGCCACAGGTCCTCACGGGACCAAAACCCACTACAAACGAATCCTAGCAACCATGTGAAGCGCAGAGTGGAGAATTCGTATTAGTGGACATACAACCCAAAGAGGCCGCCCCTCTCCTCAGTTCACACAAGAGGTACAGGGGCTACCCATCCATGATGGCGTGATCCCCATTCGACCCCAAGTCCTATCCAGGGTGGACTACCTGGACATGATGGATATCCCTTATTCCACTGAGACCCAAAAGACTATCTGGAAATACGCACATCATCCTCTGTTGCAGCCTCAAGTCCGCTCCCATGCGTGGCGCTGCCTGAGGCGGGTGTATCGTACAGCTGAGCGCTCTAATGCTTTACACTCATCCTGTGTCATGTGTGGCCAGTATGGAACGCTGTTCCACCCTCCTGGAGAAGTGCCCCACCTCTAAAGTAATATGGCGCGAAGTCCAACGTCTGCTAGGCCAGGATCAAACACATCCCTTCAGTCTGTCAAGAGATATGTTTGCTTCATCAATGGCCTCCCCCTCCCACCCTCCCTTCGTGCTCTGGTGGTTGCAATCGCCATGTGGACTATCCACACGATTGTCTTGGATGCCATCGCCGGATCCATCCCCACCCTCCCTGAAGCTGTCCACAGATTCCGGTCTCATTTGGTGGATCACTTTCAAGCGTGGATGTTTGGATATCTCCCACCACGTCGCCGGCAGCTGGTCTCCTCCTGGTTCCCAGTCTGGTTCATCAAATCAGACCCCTTCCTCCACACGTGCTCAATAGTGGCTACGCCCCCTACACACGTTCCCTCCCCCTTCCCATAAGTGGCGTTCCCGCTGGCAACAAGAGATAGCATCGCTTCTCTGGGGTGCCTCACCTGGTACTAAGTTTTGTCTCATCTGAGTCATATTCGGAAGTGTCCGTCCCATGGTCAGCCTTCCCCGCAATAAATTTAAATTTAAAAACATATCGAAAAATAGCTATAATATTATTATGCCTGATTAAGAGGCCACTTGGGTGCAAATTAATCTCACAGCATTAATTAAATTGAACCTCCTAAATTAGTGTACTAATAATAATGCACTAAGGCGAAATTTTGGGTTTGATTAATTAAATTGATTAGTTAATCAATTGAAAAAAGATGGCCTAAATAGGGCATACTTAGTGCTATGGAAGGTCTACCAACATCTTAATGAGGGGTGCATCATATTTACTATTCATGTATTTTATTTTTTTCCCATCTGTTGCGATTTGTCAAGTTATGATTTAGCTTTAATTGGGAAATCTTGGGATAAAATTTGCATTCAAAAGCATCCTGATTATGATAGTAAAATTTCCATCAATTAGTATTGGATTGTATTTTAATCAATTCATGGGCCAAATTGACTTGGGGATATTTCATGATTATTGCCATGGCCAGAAGAGAATTGGCATAATATGAATAAACTCATCAAATAGATGAGTTTGGCTAGGAGATTCCCAAGAGGTATATAAAACCGCACCTGGCCAATTAATAAAACATCATTTGTCTATTAATCATTAATTTTTAACTTTATTCAAGGTAGGCCAACCTGGGGATGATGCTGCATTTATGAATGGATTCAAATTAATCAAAAAGGAGGATAAAACCCAGAAAACCTTCATGCGCAGTGTTTGATAAGCCAGGAACTCCATGAACCACCTTACTATTTGCTATCTCAGTTTGGGGCATTGGCACGTAATGTCAACACAGTCAAAATAATCCCCTACCCAAAGTTATCTACTGGGATCAAACTTGGGGAGGTAATGGTAGTGGGTCCATACTCTACCACTGGGGTACCCTCCCCTATCTATTAATAATTAATAACTACTGTAGTTTATTAATTAATGTTGTCCATCCATCATCTGTCTATAGTTCTTATCTACCATCTATCATCCATATTAAATAGTTGTATGTATTTGTACTTCCAGAAGAGAAGTGCTCAGTTATACCTGCTGGATAAGTAGTCCCAATTAGAAGGAATTTTTCCTATTTTTATTATGAATATAAAAGGTCTCATATTTGTTGTTTCCAATAGAATTAAGAGCGGTGAGCATACCAGAATTACATTGCTATTAATGAGGATTATCAGAGATCTATTTCTTGATTTCAAGAAGGAAATTATCTATAAAGTGAGATTATATCCTCAGTTCCCTTGTCAAGTTATTTAGATTACATCATCGACTAAAAGCTTAACAGGTATAAAATGGGAGCTTTCCCAATCTAGCCACAAGGATTTACATGTCATGGAGTGTGATGATAATATTAAGACAAGACTGGAACTCTGGGTAAGTGAACACCCAGAACCCCAGCAAGAATACCTCAGGTACAACTATCTATATTGAGGGATTTAAAATGAAAAAGGCAGCCGCAAGAACTAGCAAGGATTTCCAGAGTTGAAAAAATTATTACCACTAAGTATTTAACATAACTTTAGAACTCACAAATAAATTTGGATACTTTTTAAAAACTTATAAAATCAAAATGGTGGAGAGGGAAAAATGGATTGAGAGTGGTACCAGTCAGGGATCGCTGCCCTATATGCTAACTAAATGGGAAACTAAAGCTAAGCGCACTATGGTTGATAATTTTATGATTTAGTTATGGCAGATTATCATTCTGAAATAATTTACATATTAACTTATATGTCCATCCAAGTCAAATTAACATCAAATTTGCTAGTGAGAATATTCATTCCGCTATAATCAAGCTTTACACAATGGTGATGAAACCTTTGGCAGATGGCAGGTTGCAATCATGGCCATGTCACATATTGTCAGCTCCATTGGGTTAGAAAGGGATTGGACATGCCCGTACCTGGTGGAGATGGGCTCATTTGTGAATCTGTTGGGGAAAACTGGCAGATGGGAATCTCTATGCCCAAACTAACTTGCCCCCTTTTTTGGCATAATGTGACTTAAGCTCCAAAGAAGATCTTGATCCTATTAATACCCTCAAAAGACACGTGCCAATTACCTTCTTTTAGCATTGGATTCTAACCTCCGCTACCTCCTGGCACAAATTCTGAATTATACCTACCATTTCTTTTAGCAGTGAGCATGGGAGGACTAGGTGCAGTTTTCAGGGGATATGACGTTACCCATATCTCATCCACCACATGAGCTGGACATCCCAGGGTGATGAGAGGGCCATATTCTGGATTCTTCCTTTTTTATGTTTATTATGGGTAATTCTACTGGTCTAGCTGCAGGGGTTGTTCCCTAAGGCTTACATTATTCTTCACTTTTTGAGTCAGGGAGCCCCCCACCAGGGACTTGGGCTACCACCACATTCTTGTGAACCTTTTGAAGCTTGATTACCAGCATGGAGGTGACCTTCTGAAGGGGTGTGGAGCATCTGGGCGTGCCATATGGAAAGCCTCTACTATCTCACGTCAATTTACACAATCACAGGCTCTCACCCAACTGTTTTCATATGAGGGAAAGTCACTCCATGCCACCAAGTACTGCACTGAGCAACGTGAGCAATGAAATGCCAAAATAGCATCCACCTTTGCTTCTGCTGAGTCTTCAATCAGAACTGACTCAGGGCTCATTAGCGTCACGACTTTAAATGGAGGCAACTGGAAAGCATGAAAGATGGGGTGCTGCTTCCAATGAGTAGGAAGCGGCAACTAGAAGAAGCTTCATCAGATCTTACGACTTTATGAGGCCCAATTTCTTGCTTGTGAACTTCCTTGAGGACGCCTTAATATTCAGGTGGCATAATTAAGCATGACCAAAGATCCCACCATGATCTCATGAGCGGGAAGCCATTCCAATCTATGAGATGCTTTTAATCACTTATAACTTTGGCCAGATGCTCATGAATCAGGGATTGAGTGCTCCAGATCTGCTGCACATGTTCCGCTGCTTCAGGGACCTCTAGGCAAAGGAACAGCCCAACTGAAAATGATGGGTTTGTTGAAAAACACCTGAAATGACCAATTCTAATCAGGATTGAGGTTTGGCGTCTCAGTCTAATAAGATTATAAAAAACCTGTCAGATATATCTAATTTTCTTTTAGACTGATTTTAACTCTTTGGAGTTATGGTCTCATATGCCTGAAGGGGATAAGCCTTCTGAGGAGGCTAAGCATTCCAAAAGAGCTGAGCCCTCGATGAGAAGGTTGATCTCATTTAGCAAAAATTGTATCAGATTGGACAATAAGCAATATTGGTCCTCTAACAGAAAAGATCTTACCTCGTTTGAAACACAAAGATCCTTACAAAGATCTACTAGATCCTCTCCTATAAAAATACCTAATTCTAAATAATATAGACACCACAAATTTTGTCTCACATAGTTACCTGTTGGTCATTTAAGTTTGAATATCAATATTCCGAGTGAATATTATTATTGCAGTGAAACCAAAAATTTTGGTGCATTATTCCAACTCTCGCTAGAGCCATAAAACTGGTATTTTCGCAGCCTTTGTAGTGACTGCTTATCAAAATTTCTCACGAAATCTCAATAGGGTTATACCTCAATGTGGTATTATATGGCACAAACCCTATAGAGGCATGGAAGGCGTTAGTATAAGCAAACTGGGCAATGGAATATCATCAGACAAGATATCCTGCATGGCAGTGGTGTAACACCAGAGATACTGTTCAATGATCTGGTTGCCCCACTCCATTTGACTATCTGACTGGGGATGATATGCTGTGGAATGTCACTGCTATATTTTCAATATAGCTAGAAGGGCAATCCAGAAGCGCGCCATAAACTGAGGAACCCTGTTGCCCATAATTTCTTGCAGCAACCCAAACATTGAGAAAACATGCTGCAGAAGAGGCGGGTGGTTTTCTCAGAGGTAATGGTGGATGAACAGGGGACCTATAAGGAAAACTTGGTAGAGTGATCTACAACTGCCATAATCACGTTAAACCCACTGGAGCAAGGGAGTTTAACAATGAAATAAACAGATACAGAGGTCCACGGGCATTGGCCGGCTGAAAGGTCTGGAGAAGGTCTTTTTAATGGAGCGATTGTATTTCACCCATGCACATGTTATGAAACTCGCAATCCACACTGGAATATCCTTGAAAATCCCCATCCAGTTGTACATCCATTTGACTAAATCAAGGCATTTTTACTGCCTAGGTGGCTAACCGCTAGTGGGTCATAGTGAGCCTGAATGACCTCATTGCAGAGTTGAGGTGGCACCCACAGTCATGACCAAAACTGAATCCCCCTGTTATATTTTTTGGTGATACCGTTGGGATACAACATAAGGGTTGCACAGGTCAAACCCACCAAACAATGGAAAGATGATGTGAGGATCATTTGTCCTCTGAACAATTTTAAAGTTATAATAAAAGTATGAAGCAATTAACTCCAACCACAATGCTTTATTTTATTTTAATTTAGCAGATCCCTTAAGCTTCCTCACTCTCAATCTTATTAACAACAACCCTTCAATTGCCACATCTTACTTATATATCAGATACTTTGGATGATACTGGTCCCTTGCTTAGACTATTCAGTTCTGTCATATTATCATTGGTTCCAGCAGAGTATGGTATTATTAAATTCTCTAACGCCTTAGTTCAAGGTGATCTAATAAATATTCATCAAATGTTGACATCATCTTATCACCTTATCTGGAGGCAATCCAATATATACCCGTTTGACCCAATATTGCCTCATCTTAAGGCACTTAAGTAAAAGCAACTATTAATCATGGTCGGCAGATTCTGGCCAATCTGCCAAAGTTATCCAGGGCTTATTGTCCAGTACTTTTAAAATATCAACATTACCCCCCTGACTGGAAGATAAGCCTCCTATTGTTTATATGCCTGAGAGAACTTTGTATGCACTCAGCTGATAATCTGACCGCTTATAGGGTCCTTGATAGTATAGGCGTTGACACCAGTTTTCTTATTAACTTCAAACAGATCAATTCAGATATTGGCTAATTTGTGCTTCCAACCAAACCTGTGATGGTCATGGAATTAAACCATATCTTCATCTTTGAACTGGGCTAGCACACTACGCCATTCCTGATCAGCGGCCTGATTCTTTATCTTCTTTTCCAAATTGAAGGAATATGATTCTGTTTGCAAATTGATCAACGTGTCCGCTAGGTTAGTCAAATAATGATGGGGATCTATCCCACCGGAGTCTTCTATGCAAGCATAGAGAAGTTCCAGAAGATCAGGATGACATCCATATAGTAATTGAAAGGGAATCTTTCCCATAGCAGAATGATAACTAATTTTAGCAAAAACGGCGGTGGACAGGAGGGAACTCAACTCAGAGGGTCTATCCATTACCATCTTCCAGATTATATTCACAAATGTCCTATTGACATTTTCAACCATTCCATTTGACTCAGGGTGGTATGGGGTCATCAGCACCCACCGATGCCCATTAGTCTCATTAAACTTTGAAAGGATGTGCAAGGTTAAGTTGATTCTGTTATTGATAAGAATTAACTGAGGGCAACCATGTCAGTGGATAATATATTCCATTACAAAATTGGCCACTGTGACCGCCCCCAAATCTCGTATTGCCCATGCTTCAGCCCACCTGGTCAAGTGGTTGAATGCCACCAGAATGTACTTGGACCGTTAGCTCACGTTGGCAGAGGCCCAAAAACACCAATGGAAACCATATGACAAGCAAAATGTGGTTTCACTAACTGGTATGAGGTCTTCTAGTAAAACGGTTTTTACTTGGCACTAGTGGCAGCAGAAAATTGTCTCAATCACGTCAAAGTCCATGATTTCCATGTAATACCAAGGTTGCAACAATTCCAACGTCTTACGCATGCCACCATGTCCTACTGCCTTATGTGCGCTTATAGTAATGCTTGGCCGTGCCAATGGTCTTGGAAAATTCACTGTAGAACTCCAATCCATTTGTACAACTCCCCATTCCATTGGAAGGTATTTTCTGCATCTCGTTAAACACCTTTATAACTTGGGGTGGTTCATAATTGTATTTCCCAATGAGCATCTTACTATACATCACATCGGTGAGATCTGCTGCAACGGCAATGGTTGGCAGCCTAGATAAGCAGTCAGCATTCTGGTGTTTTGCTCCCAGTCAGTGGAGGATCTTAAAGTCATACGCCTTCAATTTGAGGGTTCATCAGGTTAGATGCTACTCAGGTTTTTTGTGTTTCTGTAACCAGCATAATGGCACGTGATCCGTTACAACTTTAAACTTTACCCCATGCAAGTATACCCTAGATTGCTTATATGCATAGATTACCGCTAAGCACTCCCACTTGATCATGGTATAATTACGCTCATGGCAGTTCAGACTTTGACTGCAGTATGCCATGGGATGCTCCCCACTCATAGTCTTTTTTGGACAGGACCGCCCTAACAGTGGAAAGGGATGCATCCATCTGAACGATGAACTCTTTATCAAAGTTCATATAAAATAGTACCAGCGCACTGATCACGCCATCTGAAGTGTGTCAAAGGAGCATTTATGGCGTTCTATCTATTTGAACATGCCATTTTTTTTAATAACTCAGATAGCGAACCCCCAATACAGTTGAAGTTAGGGATGAAGCGCCAGTATTAGCTGACCATTTCCAAAAATACCTGTATGTCATGCTTACTGTTTGGTTTAGTCATTTTTGGATGGGTTCCATCTTGGCCTTCTGTGGTTTCATACCATTAGAGTCTACCAAAAATACCAGGTATTCCAACTGATCTTTGAGAAAGTTACATTTACGAGGCTTAATCTTGATGTTTGCCTCAGTGAGCCAGCGGAATACCTCTTCTAGATGATCAAGGTGCTCAGAAAAGGTTTGAGAGAAAATGTTGACGTCGATGAGATATACAAGGACGCACAACAGCTTCAGATCACCAAAGATAGTGTCCATGGCTCGTTGGAACGTAGCAGGGGCGTTACATAGCCCTTGAGGCGTACAGATGATTGAAAAAGCCTTTTGGATGTGATTATGACGCATTTCTCCTGCTCTACTGTTGGCAACATGATTTTCCAGTAACCTAATATCAGATCTATTACTGAGAAGTAGCAAGCTCATCATAACCAACCCAAGTTATCATTAATCTGAGGCAAGGGATAAAAGTCCTTCTTAGTGATAATGTTAAGCTTCTGAAAGTCTATCATCACCCAGTTGGCACCATCCTTCTTTTTTACAATCAGAATGGGCAAAGCCCATGGAATTCTGGATGATTTGAGCATCACTTGCTCCTTCAACTTATCAATTTCCTCAGTGACAACATATTCAGCTGCCCAAGATCAGTGGTTCATCCAAGTCCTGATGGGAGGATGATCACCAGTGTCCTATCGATGGATCACCCCCAAGTGCACCGTAAATTGTGGTCATCGATGACAAAAATTTCCTTATACTTCTGGCTTAAAGCTATTACTTGGTCTTTTTATTCCTCTGATACCCTATTAAATTCTACCACAGTACCACTGAAATTACTCCGGGCTGCAACTTGACAGACCAAATTCATCCAGTTACCCAAAATTGTAAACCTGAAGGACCTCCTCAACTGGGGTCAAGTATAAATACGCCACTATATGGTGCTGGAGGATTTTCATTGGTTCGTTCTGGAGATTTTCTAACAAAACTTGATCTCCTCATGAATGGGAGTATAATACCTGGAGTCACATGAGGATCAAGCCATGTTTGCTGATAGGGCCCAATGACCTCCCCATAGAGCCCAGCTGGCACTTTCACCTCTAACTCAGTGTTCACCATGACTTGGTGTAGAAGGAATAGATATATGCCTGCCAGCTCGGAGAGGTAGCCCTTGATATTTGTATATCTTCTGTGAAAGGACCCAGGTATTGCTTTTTAGTTGATAGTAGCAAACTAGAATCATCCTGTCAATATAATAAAAATTGATATGCCCCATATGCACTGGATCCTTTGGCACTCCACTAGAGGTGAAGTAAATTGGGATCCGCTGCCCCAAAATTTCAAAGGTGGCAGGGACTGGTGTACTACTGACCTGGTTGGGGGTAGCTAACCATGAGCTAGCATAATCAAAGGGTTTAAGCCATTCTGACAAGGACATTAGAGGTGTCCAAGTATAAGGAATGGTGGGTAAGCTGGTATGGAAGTTACTTAAAGACATGGTTTTAAAAGGTGAAAGTTGGAAGGGAGTTTCTTGTAGGCTGGGGGTGGTAGATCAGTTTTGGTAACACTTTAGTATATAATCTTAATAGTGTTTGCATGATAAATAATATTTTTTGTTGACCACAAAGATTAACCAAATAAATGCCTTGGTTTTATATACCATCTAGTTCCTGGACTTGCCTAAGCTTAATTGATTTTAAAACAATGCACTATTCATTCTGGAGCTTATGGGATTGAAACTTGCATATGATTTTGAAAGACATTGGGAATCATCTCAGTCTCATTGTAAATTCGTTTAGGTGCAATTAATTGACTCGATATTATTGCAATTAAGGTAATAAAATGATTAAAAAAAACCTTTTCACTACAATTATTCAGCTGATATACAATTTACACAATATAACTTCTTCACATATCTTCTTGATCTAATGAATGATATATGTGATCTCAGGAACTCCACTAACGTCAGAATTTACCCTGACAAAAGGTCTCCTCCATCATATCACTGACAGCACCAAAGTGTCACATGAAATTAGTTCCAATTAGCAGGTCATAGCTACTATTTGGTAGCACTATCACCAAAGCTACAATGGCAATTGACCCAAACTGCAAACATAGTGCGTTGCACGCATTCTCAGAGACCGTGCTTTCCACTCCAGTGGTCCCATATACCATTTAATGTTCCACATCGGGATTTATAAACAATAATTAATATCAACTTGATGGAAACTATGTTGACTGGGGCGTCTGTATATACTATAGCGCAAACTCTATTTTTTGCTACAAAAATGTCACAATATGTACAGAGTAAGAATTATATTGACTGGTTAATACTTGGACATTTTAATTATCTTTTCTCAAGAAAACTCATAATCACCTCACCAATTTTGGGGTATTCTTTAACAATAGTACTCAATGGGAGGGCGACGTTTACTCCTTTTAGGGTTGGCGCATCTGTGGCTGGATCCAGAATGTTAAGATAAGATTGGTTGAACATTTGACAGGCGTACAGCTTTGGTTGCTCCTGAGTTCCTTTTTCTGCCGCAGCCTTGGTTTGAGCCCATGTCAGTACATTCACTCCTCCAGCTGGTTGTTGGTATAAAATCTCATCATTGTATTGAGGGACTTCTGCTGGATATACTACAATTGATTAAGGTTTGACTTTTAGGTTTGGGCTAGCAGATATAAAAAGTTCCATCTCTATTCTGCGTCATCTTTTCCCTGGTAGTATTAATTTTGTTGCATGTAATAAACTTGACAGCTAGGGCAACTCTGGGCAAAATGGTCAAGGTGAATGCATCAAAAACAATTTACCCCATAGGGTCCGTGTGAGGGTCCTGGAGACCAGCCCCTACACCTGGATAGGAAGCAAAACCTCTTCTGGACAAAAAGGGGTCCTAAAACCTAATTGACCCCTGTTGCAGTTGAGCAACTTGGCGCACATGGTAGATGATGCTGGGTAACCGCTCTTCCCCTAAAAATAATCGGTTATCACCCCTTCCCCCTCCTCAACCCTGTTGAGTTTGATAGAGGGGGTCTGCAGAGAGTTTATGCAAGCCAGGGGCCATGGGAAGGCCCCTGGGACCCCCCCCTCCCTCCCCAGAAGAATTATGCCAAAATTTTAAGCAAATTGCCTGTGCCAACCCCAGGGCCCAGTATGAAAATCCCAGCCTCTGGGAGTTGACCTGGACTGGATGGTGCCAAAAATCAAATTGGTGCATGATTCAGATCTTAGAGAAGGCATCAAATAACTCAGACCAGTTGTACTATTATGGGATAGATCCAGAAAGTTTGGATCATGCGAATATCCCAATTGAGAGTTTGGACAGGTCTTGAATAACTCAGCCCAGCTACCACATCCCTCCAGGACAAAACTGGGAAATCTGAATCATGCGAGCAGGCTAACTTGGATGGCCATGGCCTAGATTTCACCATCGACTGGCTTGGGTCCAAAATGCAGGAAGATTTATAAAAGTTTTTTTTTAATTTTGCCAGGACTTTGAGCATCCCCCACCCCCTCCCCACTAGCCAACCAGATCCCATCGCCAACCCCCAATGGTTAATCCCATAACTCTTCCCCTAAGAGATTTTCCATTTTCTAAGGCAACCACCCTTCCCAAGGGCTGTTGTTAGTTTATTCTCTTACTTTCTTGTGCTTTGCACCTAATAACTTTGTATACCCCACTCAGCTTGTTGAAGCCTCCATCAACCCTTTTTTTATTTATTAAAGATTCTACCAATTAATCTGGAGAAATGCTTTGCTGCCCAAATCCTTCTTCCAATGCTCGCTGACTAGATTATCTGGTTGATTGACCCCGCCACCCAGCGCCACATCATGAATTTAATAAACTAGCTCACCCCCAATGATGAAACTGCTTCCTCATCTATTGTTGAACGTCCATCAAATATTAAGCCATCCATCCATTCTTCTGTTGGCTTCCCAGAAGTTTCTCCCCATTGGAGCAGCGCAGAGCAGTCCTGTTCCACCGCTCTCAGAGTCAGGATCCCTACATGATCTGTCAGGAAATGGCCTTACTTGTCCGTGGGGTTTTGAGCACCCCATCCAGGAAAAGATCAGCCCCAACACTCCGTGTAATCCCCATCCTCCCCTGTCCTTACCAGCAATTGTGCGTCAGGTCTTGTGCCACCCCTTATTGGCTTAAAATCATATTTGTTTGAGCTCTAAGGTCAGCAACTGTGAACCCTAGAAGAGTTGTAACCCTCCCTGCCTCCCCCTTGTTAGATTTTGATGGTTGACTCAAAAATAAACCCTTTGAGAAAACCATCAATGCTGATAGATTACTCCCATTGATGGATCCTTTGATCCTCCTGATTCATCTGCATAATCTGATAAATCAGATTCACCTCATAACCACTCTAATTGCGTCTGAGGTACCTGATTATTGTAGCTAATAATAGCTATGATATTTTATATTATGGCCAATTATGGGTACACTTGGGTGCAAAGTGGTCCCACGGCATTAACTAAATTGCACCTCCTAAATTAGTGCATTAAGATTAATGCACTAAGGCGGGAAGTTGGGTTTGATTAATGAAATCAATAATTAAGTATTTAAACATAAATGTCCCGATTATGGGCATACTTAGTGCTATGGAGAGGCCTGCCAATGTCCCAAATTGGGGTGCGTCATCTACTATGATCATATATGTTTTATTCCCCATTTATTGTTAGATGTTGAGTTATGACTTAGCTCTAATTGGGAATATTTTGATGTTGAGTTCAAAACCCAAAGTCATCTTAATTATGAGAGTAAATTTGCCTTCAATCAGGCTGAAACAATTGTTATTTTTAGTCAATTCATGGGCCAAATTGACTTGTAGATTTTTCATAATTATTGCCATGAACAGCAGAGGATTGGCATAATATGAATGATCTCATCTAATAGATGAGTTCAGCCAGGAGATGCCCAAGAGGTATATAATACTGGCGCCTGGCCGATTAATAAAACATCTATTAACTATCATTTACTATTTTATTGATCATTAATAACTACTGTCGCTTAGTTTATTAATTATTATCCATCTGTTGACTGAAATTCATATCTGTTGCTGTTACATCCATATTAGATAGTTGTGTGTGTTTATTCTTCCCAAAGAGAAGTACATAGTTGCCTGCCGGAGAAGTAGTCCTGATCATAGAGGAATCATTTCCTGATTTTGTACAAAGCCAGAAGGTCATGTATTTGTTGGTGCCAGTAAACTTAAGAACGGTGAGCATACCGGAGTTACTTGGCTATTATTAAGGATTATTGGAGAATCTACTTCCCAATTATGAGCAGGAGTTTCATTTGAAAAGTGAGTTTATATCCTCAATTTCATTGTTAAGTTATTTTAGCTTGCACCATCAGCTGAAAACTTAATATTTTGGTGCTCACTCAAAGAAAAAAACAACTACCTTAATATGAATATGGACGATCAGCTTTCAGAATTTGCCTGAAAGTACAACGACAATGAAATGGAAATAAGCGATGTTCAGTTTATTGAACTTTTACCTCAAATCATTGCGACAATGAGGAGATGAACAGGTACTCATTAGAGCTAATAGCGACTGGAACAGGCCCAAATTTACCTTCTGATCTGTCTGAGTTTACCCAGGCTAACATCAAGGAAATGCTGGAAACCCTGTTTTGAGGCTACCAGGTTGGTTCTTCAACAATCGACCTGAGCTTTGGTCTATTTTATTACATGAAGGGTCAAGCACTGAAGAACGAAATTTATCAAAAATATAGAGAAGCCACCATGGCTGGTTTGGCCCAAAGACTTCAGGAGAGTCAGGCCAACACATATGAATATTTAGTTAATTTTGTACAACCATCTATTAAGCATGCTCAACACATCTTTGCACGTCAAAATCTTGAACTTTCTCAAATTCACCATATTCAAGATGAGGAACGGTCAGCCCCTGCTTGCTTATTAGAGAAATTGGATACTTGCTTTGCAGAAGTGCGCAAAGAAATTGTTTCAAACACTGGAGCTGTAACAGAAGCTCATAACCGAATTGACAAGTTGTTAACTCAACTTAACAAAGGCGTCCCAAAGATGGCGACAAAAGTGCTGAACAATTTGGGATACTCAAGTCAGTGGAAACAGGATATCACCAAACACTGCATCAGACTTGAGACACAGTATAATTATGTTGCAGCCAATACGGAAAACCTTCTCCAACAGGGTCAAGATTCAAGAAAAACCCTTAGAGAATTGGAGGAAAAATATGTCAATTTGGAAAATTATATTCGAACCAAATTTTCAGCTAAGCAGAGAGATATCGAAGCTTTAGCCCATTTACCTCTTACTATAGTAGAGCAATTAGATAATTCAGATATCAAGGCTGAATCAGCCAACGTATGGTCAAGTATTTCTGAACTTCATACTTCCAATACAATTTTATTTAAGGAGAAAACCAATATGGAGAGTCAACTGACACTTGCTAACACAAGGATGTCAAGAATGTCAGAAGAAATGAAGGCACTTTTGGCCTGAGTGACATTAGCTGAAGCAGATCTCTCTCAAGCTAACAAGGAAATGGAGTATCTTAAGACTAATAGTTGCAAGTGTGCAACCAGTCTGGGGGGAGGGGAGGTTGATGAATAAGCTCTAAAGGCACGCCAAAGTGCGCTTAAGAAGCCGCGTCATTCCCAATTTCAGAAAACAGAGTCGAGCAATTCAGATGATTATCATGAGGCAGATGAAGATTATGGGACGGATGTATTGAATACATGAACCATTCCACGAGTTCTTACTTCTATGCCCACTCCAAGTCGTTCACAGCATCCCATTCTTCCCAAAGGTTCCCCAAGTCAATCAAACTTAAGAAGAGAAACTGCCTCTCCAATTAGGGACTCAGGCAGAGATGATTTCAAACCACTTAACTTGCCAAAATTCAATAAAGATGACAATGTATACTCTTTCTTGAAGCTATTTGAGAAGGCTATGAGAGGAGCATCCAATCATGCAAAGGCGACAGCGCTTATCAATTGTCTGGACTCACACAGCGTAGACCTTGTAATGCCCTATTTAGGGGAAGATTGGTCTTATAAAGAGGCCCAACAGGCCATAGTTAAGGAATTTGGTGGGCCCAAAAAGCTGTCAACACAAAAGATGGAACTCTTAAATACTGAGTTTAGACCTAATGAGTCTATCAAAGAGTTTGCTAATCGATTTTACTAAGAAGCTCAATTACTCCTCAGATCAAACATTATGACCAAATATGATGCGTTAATCGCCATGGAACATGCTGTACAGCCATATTGTGATTTGGAATGAGTAATGATTCCTGCTTTTAATCGCGATATGGAGACAAATAGAATTGTAGACTATTTACACCGCTGTGCAAGAAGCTTTAATGCACGAAATCGGCTAAACAATCTGCATGGGTACACCCTCAACATAAAATTAGTAATATGAGCCACAGTCAAGAAAGAAATGGGAATCTCAAGGAGCAGAAACCTGACCGTCCCAAATCTAGTGCTATCACTTGTCATCGTTGTGGTAGAAAAGGGCACATTGCCAGTAAGTGTTATGCCCAAATAGATGGGAAAACAGGAGTTAATGTGGATTACAAAGTTGAAAAGGACACAGATTCGGGAAAAGGGCAGGTGGAGTAGAGGTGGAATGCTCTACTACCACTCATCATGATGAAAACATTCCTCCCAATCCTGGCAAATTTTTTGTGTCCGATTCAATTGGCTTAGATTCATTACATCATATTATGGCTGATGATGTATATATGGTTACAACCAGATCTTGAAAAGGCCAAAAATTAGGTGAAGCCTCAGAGGCCCAAATAGAGGTGGCCAAACCATATGCCAAGCAAATTATGGACCATGGTCTTGATCCTCACACTACTCACTCTTGTGACCTGCCCTCCCTAAAAGATGTACAGGTCGCAATCCCTATGCAGACTCTGGCGGAAAACTTCCTGAAATATTTTCTTGCCTCAAATCACACTTGGAGTTGGGCAACTCTGAATCTATTCATTTAATAAACACTTCTGAACCATACTCTGATTGTACCTATGCCGATATTGCTGTCAATAAGGTCTGTGTTTGGGCCATTATTGATAGTGGAGCTCCTTAAATATCGTCAGCATTAAGTTGGTGAAGAAGTTAATAATAGCCCCAGATGTTGCCCACGATCAAAAATATGGCACTGTAGGAACATATACCACCAGAGCTCTTGGGGCATATAGTTCCTTACCTATAAGATTTGGGTCTATAGTAGTATCCGCTCTAGCTATAGTCTTGCCAAATCAGAACTATGAGGTCCTTATTGGCTTTGATTTTATGAGAAGATATGGATTGGTCACTAACCATAAGGATGATATCTTAACTATTTTGAACCAAACCATCCCGATTTAATATACAAAAAACGCGAATTCAGGACTAAAAGAAGCCTAATCTGTTCATTGATCTGGCATATCAAGATGGAATAATCCCTATCAAATACCATAAATCAAAGCGTCGTGTCAAGGCCTTTCCAACGCAAATCCATGAGTCTAAGGGATAACCCTCCGAGAAAACAAGGAGCTAACTCTGGACTCAGGAATTCAGGCAGTAGTCCTGACTGGGAAAATAATTCAAATCCCAGAAGGACTTTATGGCAAATTTTTTCAACCTTGGTCCCAAACTCGACTTGAACCTAATGTGGCGCCAGAAATAATTATTCCTGGACATCAAGAAATTAGTGTCCTCTGTGAAAACATGCAAAATCAGCCAATCTTCATCAAAAGGCACCAGGTGGTTGCCTATCTCCATCTGATCCCTATAACAGAGATTGAATCTTTCCACGATTTTGAAACCCTGGACGAGCTAGGGCTTCCTAACAATGAGTTGGAATATGTGCATAATGTCATAACTGTGGCTGATTTAGGGGAACTAAATGATCAAGAAAAGGACCAAGTTTGGGGATTATTTGAGAAATACCATGAGATATTCGCTAAGGATGATTTTGACCTTGGATGTGCGAGAGGAGTTATCTATACAAAAGATACTGGGGACCATTTACCTATCTAATTGAGGCCGATTAAACGTTTGAAAACTGCTGAAGAAGTTGTGTCAAAGGAATACCATCTAGTACTAAAAAAAAGTTGTGTCTAAGGAAATTAAAGAACTTCTTGACTGTGGCATGTTGATGCCATCCAAGAGTCCATGGGCTGCCCCAATTTTATTGTAAAAAAGAAAGATGGGAGCAAACAGGTTGTTATTGACTACCAGAAGCTCAATAACATTACCAAAAAGGATTCCTATCCTCTTCCGCGGATTGACGATGCCCTATACAGGCTTGGAGGTGCAAAGTTCTTCTCAGCGATGTATTTAATTAGTGGGTATTGGCAAATTTGCTGCCCAAAGATGAGCGAGAAAAGTGCGCCATTATTACACAAGAAGGGTTATTTCAACAAACAAGGATGCCCCAAGGACTCTGCAATGCTCCAGCAAACTTCCAGAGAGCGATGGACACCATACTGGGCGATCTTAAATTGTTATGTGTACTAGTATACCTAGACAATATAAGCATATTCAGTCGTACCTTTGATAAACATCTGGAACACCTGGAAGAGGTTATAAGAGGTTACCAGCTGCAAACTTGAAGATCAAGCCCAGGAAGTGTCAATTCTTTAAGGACCAGCTGGAATACCTTGGGTTTGTAATTAATAAGGAAGGTCTTCGGCCACAACCAGCCAAATTAAAAACAATATCTAAGATGAAGAGGCTCAAATCCAAGCGAGATATTCAAGTATTTTTGGGCATGATTGGGTATTATTGCCAATTTATTGCTGACTTCACTCAAATCGGAGAACCTTTATTTTATTTACTTAAGGATAAGGTCTCTTTTGAGTGGAATTCGGCCTGCCAGGAGGCATTTGACCAGCTTCATTCAGCCCTATCAGTTGCACCAGTACTGCGCTATCCTGACTTTGACTGAGAATTTATTGTTCAGACTGATGCGTCATTAACAGAAATTGGAGCCGTTTTGTCCCAAGTCTGAGAAGATGGCGAAGAGCACCCAAAAGCCTATGCTAGTCAGACCCTAAATGCCCATAAAAGAAATTATACTGTAACAAAAAGAGAGTGTTTGGCCAAGATATACGCCTATAAACGGTTCTGAGTATATCTTCATTGAGTGCATTTCACCGTGGTTACTGATCATGCATCCCTAAGCTGGCTTAACAATTTGAAGGAGCCAGAAGGACGTTTGACTCGCTGGGCACTTAAGCTGAAGGCTTATGACTATACCATTAAGCACCGGGTTGGTGCTAAGCATTAGAATGCTGATTGTTTGTCTCATCTGCCCATCGTAGCAACCTCTGCCAGCTGGCGTATGCCTTGCTCCAGAAGATGGTTAAACGAACTTTTGCCAATGAGCCCAAACAAGTGCAGAAAATTCTCTCCGAATTAAGAAAAAGGATACCCAGACTGAAAAAGGAGTCTTATTCAAGGTGATTGATGGAAAGAAATATATATTTCCACGTCCCTCAGCTTGAGCAGATCTAATTTTGGCTGCTCATAAGGCTACTGGCCACGGAGGCTTTAAGAAAACCAAGGAGCAGCTTAAGCAAAATTACTATTGGAAATCGATGCATTTTGACATCCATGAAACTTTGAGCTGTTGCCAAAAGTGCCAAGGGGAAAAACCCTTCCAAAAAGCTACTTTGTACCAGCTTGTTTGGCCCAAATTTGCTTGGCACACTATATCTATAGATGTGGTTGGACCCTCCTGATTAGCAATGTGAAAGCCAATTAATTTATTGTGGCAATCGATCACCTGACAAAATGGGATGAAGCCAGGGCTTTTTGGGACTTAGGAGCCTCAACAACTGCTAAATTTATATTGGAGCAAGTTATTCATTAGCACAGATGTCCTCAATTTATATTAATGGATAATGGCACAAATTTCACTGCGGTTATTCTCCAGAAGCTCAATGAATTAATGGGGGTGTGTGGTGTTCTGTCAACTCCATACCACCCAGAAACAAATGGTGCAGTAAATGAGTTAATGAAACACTTTTCAATATCCTAAGGAAACTGACTTCTCAGAAGCCCTCTGAATGGAGCACGTTCCTCAGTTTGGCCATTTTTGCCTACAACATCTCTTACCATTTGGCCACAAAGATGTCTCCATTCCAACTTTTATATGGGAATCATCCAGCCTTACCACCATTGTTGTATTCCTTATTACAAGAACCCCAGGAATTGAGCTATTCTCAGTATGTTGAGAGGCTTACAGAGACCTTAATTAAACTGCAAGCCCAGGCTTTTGATAATAACTTCGAACTTCATAAGGCCCAACATGGAAAAGATCAAAAACCTGATATGATCTGCCCAAATTCGCTGTGGGGGATGAAGTATTATTTTGTAATACCCATGCTTTGGGAAAAATTAACAAGTTAATTTGCATTTAGGTTGGTCCATTCAAAGTTATAGTGAAGACTTTGAACTTTTTTTTACACTATTAAGGAGAAAATTTGGGTCATGTATATAATTTGAGTTCATGCTAAATTACTAAGGTTGTTTAAAAAGCGGCCCAATTAGAATAAAAAGAATTTTAATATAAGCATTTGTAATTAATTGAAAATAATAGTTATGAGAAAGGATAATAATTATAAGAAAAATATATATAATAGTGGCAAGAGAAAATTTTTTTATCATCTATATATATAGTAAAAAGAGTGAATAAGATTTTATATTTCAACTAATAAGAAAATTATAATTTTAATAAATAAAACGAATTTTATTTCTCAGCTTTAAGGGGGAGGCGACTCAGAACCTGAACCTTCATCTTTGCATGCCAATTTGGCCCAATCTAGTTGCTGGGTGACAAGAAAAAGGGCCACAATGGCATAGAGCCAGATGCACCACACACTCATTGAAGATGACTCCCAGCAAACAATGGAGAGAGGAGGCATGAAACCGTTTATAGTTACCCAATCGAGCCCACAATTGGGTGGGAAACATGCACCCAAGAGAAGACAGTTGACTAGAAATCAGTTTGATAATGATAAATTTCCAGGGTCAACAATCTAATGCAATAAATCTGGGTTTTCCACCGCTCAATTAGAGGGGGAACATGCAATAAATGACCTGAAGGCATCCAGTCAGTGAAAAGGCGCATAAGATTGCTGACTACAGCCATCCTGGGGAGATATTCATCAGCGTTATCCTGATGAAGGGCCTCAAAAGCTGCCTAAACAGCCGAGTGAAAATGAACAGCTTGAACGTCATGGAAATTCAAACCCAAAGAGAAAGCTAAATTGGGCCAATTCTCAAGCGGCTCAGACCAGGAACCAAGGACCTCCTCCACAAAGCTGTCAACCTGAACAGACTCTTGAGGTCAAATAGAGCTATCTTCAGCCAGCAAAAGATGAATGGGGCTATAAAGACGATTGTATTCAGCCTGAGTTTTGTTGAGCAGTTAGCCTTGACAAGAATTTTTTGCCAACCTCAGCAGCACACTGTAGTTTTGAACCATTGGGAAATGGCTGAGTACAAAGAGAAACTCCTTCAGAAGATTGCCATCTCAATAAACTAGCTGGAGAAAAAAAAGTTGGCTCTCTTGGATCAAAAGAGAGGCCAAAGTTGTTTTCTGAGACAGTTATGGAAGCATGAAACCTGAGCTCATACCCTATTGATCCTTGGCTAGGATCCACAACTTGGACAACTTGCTCCTCAATGATGGTTTCAGCCTGAGTTGACATCATGACAGCTGGAATGGGAAGAAGCTGGCCCAACTCTGCTGTCTGGAGCAAGCCCAAGAACAAATTAATACACATGTTTCTGGGAAGATGAGTAAACTGATGCCACTGTTCAGGTTTGAGGGAATCAACGAAATTGTGGTATGCAGAGGATGAGCTGTTTTCAGACATTGAAAATGAATTTTGGAAAATCCAGGGTTTATATTCCAGTCAAGTGGGGGAAATGTAGATTTTGATGGTTGACTTTAAAATAAACCCTTTGAGAAAACCACCAATGCTGATAGATTACTCCCATTGATGGATCCTTTGATCCTACTGATTCAACTGAATAATATGATAAATCAGATTCACCTCATAACCACTCTAATTGCGTCTGAGGTGCCTGATTATTATAGCTAATAATAGCTATGATATTTTATATTATGGCCAATTATGGGTACACTTGGGTGCAAAGCGGTCCCACGGCATTGACTAAATTGCACCTCCTAAATTAGTGCATTAAGATTAATGCACTAAGGCGGAAGTTGGGTTTGATTAATGAAATCAATAATTAAGTATTTAAACATAGATGTCCCGATTATGGGCATACTTAGTGCTATATAGAGGCCTGCTGATGTCCCAAATTGGGGTGCGTCATCTTTTATGATCATATATGTTTTATTCCCCATTTATTGTTAGATGTCAAGTTATGATGTAGCTCTAATCGGGAAAATTTTGACATTGAGTCCAAAACCCAAAGTCATCTTAATTATAAGAGTAAAATTGCCTTCAATCAGGCTGAAACAATTGTTATTTTTAGTCAATTCATGGGCTGGATTGACTTGGGGATTTTTCATAAATTATTGCCATGACCAGCAGAGGATTGTCATAATATGAATGAACTCATCTAATAGATGAGTCAGCCAGGAGATGCCCAAGAGGTATATAATACTGGCACCTGGCTGATCAATAAAACATCAATTAACTATCATTTACTATTTTATTGATCATTAATAACTATTGTCAAAAAGGTATTAACAATAACCTGAGCTTTTCTTTCTCATAACAATCACTTTAGTTACTACAATTCGATTTTTACAGCAAATTTGGATAATCACACACAGGAAAGATGGGCGACTTTAATAACAAAAATAATACAACATGGGTGAGCGTCGTGGCAAGCGGTGCACTTAACGGTGAAACTAAGGGCAAGAAACGCCCTGGAGGGGGACCAGGAACCCAATCTGCAAAGAAATCGCAAACTCAGACACCATCTGGGTTTATGGTATTTACTGTAAAGCACGCACAATACATGTACATTTAATTAAACCAACCTTTGTCAAAGGTGGAACATGGGATCAGACTCTTCCTCGGGGATGAGTCACCGACCCTGTGGGAGAAAATATGAGGCACAGCCCTCACTTTTCCCTCACGCAGTGTACGTAGCCACCAACAACATGGGCTGCGGCTGGAACAATATTGGTTTTGAAACAGCTGATGAAGCTGATGCCGCAGCAAAAATCTGCGTGGAAATTGCCCTCCCTGAGGGCAAAAATTGTGCGCACCGCGTGCACCAGATGGAACAAAGTGAAAACTTTGTTCATCTCCTTTGACTCGCTCCCCACCAACCTTCCTCATAAGGTAATCAAGGAGGAGCTCCGCAAAGGTCTTGTGGCCTACGGAGAAATTCAACAACTCGAATTACAGCAATTTTGCTTAATGCCCAACCTGTGCACGGGCAAAGCTATCGCTGTAATCAACCCCTTCCCAGAAGTGGAAGAGGATTTATCCAGAATTCCCTGTGCAGCAGAATTTCACTTTGCAGATGGGGGCCAGTTGGCTGCATTCTGAGTTACACTGGAATGTGCACCACCTATTTGCAACCACTGTGGCTCACTGGGCCACAAGGAACATGCATGCCTTGTAAAAGAGGGCTTAATGGAAAATGATTTTTGTGAAGAATCTATGGACGAAGATAATAAAAACTTCGCCAAAATGACTGATGGACACCACCCATTCCGCTGGGGTGAAGATGGACTATACTCCATCGTGGACCCAGCTACAAGTAAACAGCGTAAAGCAGCACAAAAAGCCCACAAGAGGGCAGCGGCTGAAGCGGTGGCACACGCGGAATCCGCCATTAACCACGGACAAATTCAGGAGGATATTTCAGATATTCACCGAACCAACTAATCAGAACAATATGCCCAAGTCGAAAATTTTCACAGTAACCAGACTGAGCCACAAAGCGTCATCAGTCATGCACATACTGAGGAACAATGCAACCGCAATTTGGGTGAAAATGCGGTGCACAATGCAACAAAGTTGAACATCAAAAATATAAAATACAATCAACAACCCGCATCAAATCAACATGAGACCTGTGCAGGAAAAGTTGATGCAAATGCAAAAAACTGCAATTCCCTTGAATCACTGGGTCAGATCAAGGGAACCAACTATGGCAGTGAAAGAGTTGGAGTACAGACGCGGAGCATGACCAAAATGAGCTGTGGTGGGATAGGACCAGAGGGTCCTCCCAACTGCTCCAGAGGCGCCGCGGGCACCTCAGTGTCAATAGGGATGTTAAATATCGTGGGAGCCAGGGCTCATACGTCCCAAGCCAAAAAGCTAGCATTCCTGTGAAAACCTCTTGTAGACATCTTGGCCATCCAAGAAACCCACTGCCTACAAGGGGAAGAAGAATCCTGGTCAACCAGGGTCGCACTATCACAATCAGTATGGACATCTCACTGTGGGGTGATAGTCCAAAACAACAAAAAATTTAAAATTACAAATTCATCATCACACTTGCACGGTCAAGTCCTGGTAGCAACAATCACATGCCAATATGAAATAATTTCGTTAGCATGTATCTACGCACCGTGCACTGCAACTGAGAAAATTTTTTTTTAAAAATTTCTACCCTCACCCTCCCACCAGATATCATCATGTTAGGCGATTTCAACTGCTGGAATAACCCCAATACAGATTGATGGCCTAATCCCAGGGGATACCCACCTGAACACATTGAATATCGCACAATGAAGGCATCTCTTGGCTTACAGGAGGCTCTTTCTCCCAATTCAATAATCCTTCCCCATATGACAAGACCCAACATACGTGAGGGACTGCTCATATCAATGAGTCGTATTGACCACATCCTCATCCCACAATCCCACCACTCAAGCATCTCCAAATTTACAACAAAAAAGATCATTTTCTGATCACCAATTAGTTATGGTGCAGTTAGCGCCAACCCAATCCCACACACAGGTGTCGCCTTGGAGAAAGCTTCACCCAGAAAATATAAGATTTCCTGAGATATCTGACTGGGTTGAAAACAAGGCTACAAACCCAGAATTCACAGCCCCATTCACTTCAGATCCCATCAGAACATGGGAAAATTTCAAAAAGATTTAATCAACAAAACCTGACATATTGCATCACGCAAGTACACCGGGGACACAGCCACAATCAAGCGTACCTTGGCAGAACTAGACCACCTGGAAATAAATACTCCAAGATCTGGCTATAGCCCTAATTGGGGACGCAAATGGGCAGAAATTTCAGCCCGACTTAACAATCTCATCTTCAAACACCAACACTGAATCAAAGTATCAAACAAAGGTAAGTTAATAAAGGAAGGCAAAACCTGTTTGACATACTTTTTCCGCCAATTCCACTCCCGCAGAAACCAGCCCGCGTGCACACAGGTCCGCAAGACCAATGGCACCATGGCAACTGACCCTGAGGAGGTCAAGGCGGAAGTACACTGCTATTACACCGAATTATATTGCAATATGCCAACAGATCCACAAAAAATTAAAGAATTTATTCAAACTGCCAAATTACAAAGTACACCACCAAATTACAATATACTATCCCTTATCACATGGGAGGAGCTTTGGGTAACAATTCGCGGTGCACCACATAGGAAATGCCCAGGGCCTGATGGGATACCCTACGAATTCTAAAAAAATATTTTCAATAAATCGCCCCCTCCTATTGGCGTCAATGAACCAGAGTTTGTTGGAAACACGCCTATTACCAGGAGGCCATGAATCCTATGTTATAACCTTGTATAAAAAAGGTGACAAGTTGGACCTGGCCAACTGGCGCCCAATTGCACTCTCCAACACTGACACAAAAATTCTAACAAAAATTCTAGCAGCTAGATTAGGCGCAATTGCATCTGACGTCCTATCACCCAACCAGTTTGGGTTTATACTAGGGCGTTAAATCTGGAACAACATACACCCTGTTGCAAACATTTGCCAATCCAAAGCAACTGGTGCCCTGGTCTTCTTGGATCAGGAAAAGGCGTATGACCGTGTTAGCTGGCCATATCTAAAAGAATGTCTACATGCCTTCAATTTCCACCAAGATTCATAAAACGGGCGATGCTCCTAACAGAATCTGCAACCATGGCTGTATGCGGCCCTGGATTCCTAACAAACAAGATTAAACCACACAGAGGGCTCAAACAAGGGGATCCCCTCAGCCCACTGCTATACAATTTCAGCTTTGAGCCGCTCCTCCGAGCAACTGACTCACGTCATTTGGGGATAACCGCACAAGGACAACCAACAGTCAAGATACTGGCCTTTGCAGATGACTGCGTAGCAGGTATAGCAAACAATGAAGATGCCCGACAGCTGGAACACACTCTAGAGGAATACTCCAAGGTGAGCAATGCATCGCTCAACAAAAGGAAGACAGAAATCATCCTCTTAGGCAAATACACAAACAATTGGGCCACAACATCAGAACCTCACACCAACACTCGAAGAAAAAACCCAATTATATTACCCTTTGCAACACCTCCCACCACCACTCCTGTCCGACACCTTGGAATCTGGCTAGAATCAGGGGGATATGCTAATGAGACAATGGAAAGTAACCTGTTATAACGAGTATCCAAACGCGTCGCCTCCCTTAAGGGAAGAACCCCAGGACTAACAGGACGAGTTACAGTTGCTAACTCGCTCATCCTCCCAATACTGTGGTACCAGGCCCATGCGATAGCCTTCTCACCTACCTTTATAACCTCAATTCGCGCGCTTATCCAGGGCTGGCTGTGGCCTGGATCTCACCCTCCTATACGGATGGAAACGCTATTTGGCCCACGCTCAAGCGGAGGCATAGGTAATAGATTTTGAGAGCCATGCCAATCACATCCTAGGTACCTGATAAAGGAAATCCTTGCTCCAGACCTCCCGCAACAACATTGGTCCAGAGCAGCAAGGACTAACATTGCACAGGCGCTCAAATTAACCAACCCACATAGTCCACCCAGACTACTTTCATACCTTGCCAAGCACCCTACTGCAACGGGTCCACATGGAACCTCCCCTCATTTCAAACTTATCCTCTGAAATATCCGCCGTATGGGATGGACCATAGAGAACATGGGTACTATACAGGGAAGGGGACGACCCAGCCCCCAATTCAAATTAAGAAACCCAGAAAACCACCCCCAGAGGGATATGCTCGCAACAACACCAATCATATCTAGGATAGAATACCTAGATATGCTGGACATTCCCTATGATTTAACCACACAGAAAGCAATGTGGAAAATGACACACCACCCACTCCTACAACCAAGGATAAGAGCAAACGCCTGGCGCTGTTTGAGAAGGACCTATAGGACGGCGGACCGCTCCAACTCCCTCCACAAAACATGTGCAGTATGTGGAGGGGAGGGATCCCTACATCACCGCCTAGAAACATGCCCCCAACCAAAGCTATATGGCAGGAAGTCGCGCGCCTGCTCAAGATTCAAAACGAACAAGAATTCTCAATATCAAAGAGCTCTTTCGTACTCCAGATTGAGTCACCAATCCCATCTACCCTCCTCTACCTAATAACACCCATTGCAATGTGGACAATACACACAATTGCATTAGATGCGTTCAAGGGCACGGTCCCAACCATTCATGGGAGTATTAACAGATTCCATGTCCACTTACTAGAGCACTTCCAAGCCTGGCTCTATAGATATATGAGACCAAGACAAAAAGCGCTCATAGAATTATGGTTCCCACTCTGGTTCCTCTACACAGACCCTTTCCTTCACACCTGCTCCATAGCAGGGGAAACACCCTCAGAGTAGTGCATCAACCCCCCATACCTGGCAGTCCCGCTGGCAACAGGGGTAACCTGAGTACCCTGGGGTGCCCAATTTTTATATTTCTTAGTTATTCTCTTAGTTTCACATATATTCAGTAATGTCTGTACCCTGGTCAGCTTACCTCGGTTAAATAAATTAATAACTATTGTCGCTTAGCTTATTAATTATTATCCATCTATTGACTGAAATTCATATCTGTTGCTGTTACATCTATATTAGATAGTTGTGTGTGTTTATTCATCCCAAAGAGGAGTACATAGTTGCCTGCCGGAGAAGTAGTCCTGATTATAGAGGAATCATTTCCTGATTTTGTACAAAGCCAGAAGGTCTTGTATTTGTTGGTGCCATTAACTTAAGAACGGTGAGCATACCAGAGTTACTTGGCTATTATTTAGGATTATTTGAGAATCTACTTCCTGATTACGAGCAGGAGTTTCATTTAAAAAGCGAGTTTATATCCTCAATTTCATTGTTAAGTTATTTTAGCTTGCACTATCAGCTGAAAACTTAACACCCCTCCTTTTGGGGTTTCACTCACAAGACTTGCAGTTGCCCCCATTGCAACCATTTGGTTTGCCTTGGGTGCCTTTGGTACATTATTGAACTTTTGCTTCCCTCACATTCCCAAAAGAAACACACTAATAAAAGTTTCTCAGACTGCTGTGCCTATGGCATTCTGGGATGTCCATTGGTGCTCACGCACCCTTATTGGGAGTCCAGTCTAATTCTTATCAGCTGAATCCATGACACCATGTCCTTGGTTCTCATTAGAATGGCCAGTCTGATAATTTAATTGTTGACGTTTGGCATAACCAGGGCCAGGTTGGTAGCATGATTACTGATAATCAGCGTAATTAAATCTAGGTCAGTATTTAGGCTGCTGACAATTTTCATAAGCAGGGCCAGAGTGAAAGTCAAACTGTTGGGGAAAGCATGGCCTAGGGCGAGGCACATGATTATAATAAGGCTGGGGGTTACCAGGTGAAATCTGAGCATGATGGGAGAATTCCCCCAAATAAGAAGGTCTGGTGATAGCAGAAGTGTGTTTTCACACTTTATTGGGTGGAGGGAAGAAAGAGGAGAGATGGCGCAAAAATTTATTAATTTTTAGTAGGGGGACAATATCATCCAAGGTTGGGGTCATGACATTGTAAAGCTCACGATATGGCTACACTGCAGAGGTCATTGCTATGCACACATCAGCTTCATTTAGAACGCCTACCCCAATTAGCACATGGGCTTCTGCCATAAAACGGTCAGCAAACGCATTGAGGGTCTCATTACGTTGGAACCCAATAGTCAAAATTCCATCCTTTTTCTGTAACATCTTTGTAGTACCCCTGAACAGCCGCAGAACAGTATCCTTAACTTCTTGGTATGTAAAGGAACTGCTTGGAGGGTAGCAGGTAGCTTGATCATTACTTCCAACATCCAAGGCGGATATTAACAAATAAACTCTATGCCAACCCAAGGCGCCTTCCACTGCAAACGCAAACTGTTTAGAGAAGCTGTGGATATTCCCATTGTGATCAAACAGAGGCAGCTTATCAACTTTTATCCTCTTCCTCCAGATCATAACCATGGCCTTTTGGGACGTACGGAGGAATAGTCAAAACCCATAAGTGATCTCTTGGTGAGGATCTGGCCCAGTAGTGGGTGGATGGTACACTGATTTAGAGGCAGTGTGTGTCTCTTAGGTGGGAAGTACAGCCATCAAATTGAGGAATTGACTCTCTGATTCATAACTATATCCAGAGCTGCCTTTTGGGGGTAGTAGCTCCTGCCAAGTAGCATACTCTTTATAGCACAATTCTCCTCAAGCAGTCCTTGTCGCTCATCCACTTCCCAATTAATGGTCTAGAAGGTACCATCCAACTTCCCGCTCTGCACAATGCAATTTTTCAGTGTATCATCTAAGCAATTAGCAATTTTCTTGTTTTGTTGTTTCGGAATTTGCATTTGGCTAAATGTGCTGTCAAACTGGTTCATAGCATCATTTCGCTCCTAATGGAACTCATCCTTCTTTTTTATGCACCACATCTAAAGCAAGTTTGAATTCTGCATATTTGACTGGTGCAGTGTGTCACTAAGATTCATTGTCAAAGCAAGCCTGATGAGACAAGGCTAATGACTGGAAACCTTTTATCTTTTATTTGATCAATGGGCCCACTGTGTAAGTCCAGGGAATGTCCCTGTCCGTAGATCAGTCGCTCTTCCCATTTGTGAGCAAAAAGGGGCCAAAGAGGGCGGCCATACCCTTCGTCGCCCAGGGCAACCTTGCCCACATGGTAGATGAGCGCTGGGTAACAGCGTTCCCTGTTTGGATCACTCCCCTCAGTACCTTCACTCATCTCAGCCGACTTATTATCTGGATTAAGGAAATCTGTGCTGAGACTGCTAAATTAAAGTTGATCAGTTCAAAACCAGTGGAAAATCATCCCGATGATCAGAATTTGCCTAGTAAAAAAGGGACAAATATTGGATTATTGGCTGGAATCACTGACATTTTTGCTTTGGCCAGCAGTGCAATTGTCAAAATAAACCCTTCTTGAAATTGTCAGGGATGATCCCCATTGTGAGGCTCCCATCTGGCAAATTGGGAGTTGCAGCTGATGCAGCACCTTTGACTGAACGAACAGCCCAGCAACCAGGCATGGGTGGGTTGGGCATCCACAACTCATTCTCAACAGATTAAGACTTCCCCTACATGGGGTGGCCATGGGGGATTCCCATTGCTTGTCAGGCCAGACGCTGTCACATCAACCAGAAATGCAGTCAAGTCTCAGTTCGGGCGTTTGAGGTCAAACTGACAGTGACTCAACCTGCTGCTAAATCCTTTGATGTCAGTTCCCATTGAGCTTATCTGCCACCATTCCCAAATATTCACTGGTTAGGTCAAACTTGAGGGACCTGATCCCAGCTTGTTCCCTCATCAATTGACCACTATTTAATCAGTTGCATCACACTGAGAAAACTGTTGGTCAATCTTTCTTCCTTTATTTTCCATTAAGACCTTTACCTAAATTTAGTTTTTTTATTTTTGAAAAATAAACTTCCCTTTCTGCCAACACTCATACACCCCTCGGGGTTAATGACCATATTCATCTAGTTTTTTATGTGCCTGTACGAGATTCTGGCTCATTGGTAACTAATGGCGAAATTCCTTTCAGGTCTCATATCTGTCATACCAGTAGCAGCGCCTTTGGCATTCTGGTTTGCCATTCGGGTGCTCTGGCATCTGGGCTGGCAGGCCAGTCTAATTATAACTTGCTGTCTGCCTGACATAATTGACCAACCATAATTCCTAACCATTTCCACATTTCTCGTAGATATTAACACAGCAATGGTCCCTTCTTATCAGCTGAAACAGGTCGCAAAGAACATTTCCAATGTTCAGAATAGCCTAGTTCCACTCAAGATGTTAAAACCACACTTTATAGTCACCGCGGCTATTATGCCCATGTCAGTAAGTTCTGACAATCTGACTTACAATGAGCTTACTCCCCCTATGAACCTAGCGGTTTCCCCTGACTCCACTGCCATCTCTTCATTATCACTGAATTTATCCACAGTGACCAACAAAGGTTACTTTTCTTGCTTATTACTAACTATGAAAATTAGTGTTGGGTCCCACCACGTCTCCTTTGAGGCTTTGGTGGATACCGGAGCCACAGGAAATTTTATGAGTGTTGAACTAGCCCAATAATTGGAACTTGACCTGGATGCAGTCCATAGTGATGGTTGCTTCGTCAGCCTCCCAAACCTTATACCTAGTTCAATGACCAGTTTCATTCTTAGTACACCAGTTCAGCTTCTGTGATTGGTTCTCAGCGATGCCAAACTTGGTTTTCCCAGTTATTTTAAGAGTTGGGTGGTGGTGTCGGCAACATGTTAAGATTCATCTAGAGTCTAATATGTTGTCTTTTGCCAATGATCACACATAGGGATAATTTCCTTTAGTTAATACTCTCAAGAAAGCCCAAGGTCATAGCTCCATTACTTCCCTCATTTCCCCTTTGGGCCTTCCATCTGATTTTCCTGAGGAATTGATGCACTATTGAAGTATTTTCAATTCCAAGAAAGTGGACTGACTTCCCCCTCAAACCAAATTTGACTTGGGATTCCGTACGATGGTACAGTTGGTGAATATCAACTGCCCATTGTATCCCCATACAGCAGAGGAGGAGGTTGCACTCAACACTTGGTTAGATGATATGCTTAAAAAAAGGTGGTTGTTTAAAGAGATATCGTCAGTCACGTCTCCCATTGTATGTGCCAAAAATGCTGACGGTTCCCTCCATCCATGTGTGGACTATGGACATTTAAACAAAGTTACAGTTCATGATCCCTACCCCCTGCCCCTGGAGCAGACGAACATCCAAGCAAATACCAAATCTCGTATGTTCTCTAAGCTGGATCTTGTCAATGCCTTCAACCAGATTTGGGTAATGGAAGGACAAGAGTGTCTAACAACGATCTGGATGAAGCAGGGCATTTTCCAATTCCGCATTATACCTTTTGGGCAGAATAATGCGCCTGCTATGTTACAACGAATGATTGACAGTGTACTGGGCGATCTCTGGTTCACTTGCGCAGTCACATATATTGACAACATTCTGGCTCACTCCCTGACTCCCAAACAACACGCAATAGACTTGGAAGCAGTTGTGGCCGCTTTGCACAAGGTGGGCTTGTTCATCAAGCCTTCCAAATGTGAGTTCTATTAAGAGGAAGTTACCTTTCTTGGGAATCTTGTCCTTAAGGATGTCTATGCGATTCCTCCCAATAAGTTGGATGCTATCCATGAATGGCCTACTCCAACAACCCAGAAACAATTATGGAGTTTCTTGGGAACCATTATTTTTCTAAATAAATTTCCCCGGCTCTTTCACAGTTGGCTGCCCTGCTCCACCCCTCACCGGCAAGAATGTACCATATCATTGGACTCCTGAATGCTAGCAGGCATTTGATTTGATCAAAGAGGTGTTTTTATCCCCCATCCTGAAACATGTGGATCCTGCCAAGCCATATATCATTGCATGTGTGCCTCCTTGGTGGCAGTAGGGGCAGTGCTGCTCCAAGAGCATGAGGGCTTGGAACATCCGGTCGCCTACTTTTCCTGAAAATTTACTCCTATGGAGCAATCCTGGGCCATCTACGATAAGGAGCTGCCTGATGTGGCATAGCATTGACTCATTGGCAGTACCTGTTACAGGTGCTCAGCATGAGTTGACTGTTTTCACAGATCACCAAGATCTCTTGTATTTCTGTAAACCCCAAAAATTGGCTCATTGGCAAGCACATAACTATCAGAACTTGTGCAGTTTCATTTTCAAATACAAATTCATAAAAGGGTGCACTTAACGTACTCCCCAATTTTCTCAGCCACAACCCCGCCCACTGTCCCCCAGATTTGGAGTAAGTGATCTTATTACTGAGATCCCTGCCACTCAAATTTTGTTATTTGTTCCCCCCATCATCTCTTCCACCGCTCTTGCTCCCAACGCCCCTCTCGTTGCTCAGGCTTTAGCTGGACAAATGAACTGCCCCAAAGGGGCGGAGTTATCTGAGCAATTGTCCCTTCAAAATCATAAACACTCTCTGTACTCCATGATGGAGGGTCTCATTTATTTTAGGTCGCAAATTTGGGTTCCCCCTCTCTTCAGAGCCAAGTTGTTTTGAGCGCATCATGACCCTCTCATGATCGACCATCCAGGCAACAATAAATGCATTGAATTGGTAAAGCGAACCTATAACTGGGAGGCTTAACTAAGGAAGTTCTGGCTTGGATCGCTGATTGTGTTACTTGTGCTCAGGCAAAGTTGGAACACTCAGGAAGGAAGGGTCTCCTACACCCATTACAACAGTCAGAGGGTCCATGGACCTCAATGTCCATGGATTTTATTGTCAAACTCCCTGTTCTAATGGGTTTATGGCAGTAATGATGGTGGTCGATCACTTCACCAAAATTTCCCTATTTATTCCCTGTACCTCTGCAATCATGTCTGAAGAGACCACTCAGCTCTTTGTATTCCATGTGTTCTTGTGTTTGGTCTCCAACAGGAGATCATTAGTGACCGTGGGCCCCAATTTACAGCGTAGTTTTGGAATGAGCTTTTATCCATCTTAAGAATCACCCCTTGTCATTCTACTGCATACCATCCCCAGTCCGATGGACAAAATGAGTGGGTTA
Organism: Massospora cicadina; assembly: GCA_022478985.1. Classification (NCBI taxonomy): domain Eukaryota; kingdom Fungi; phylum Entomophthoromycota; class Entomophthoromycetes; order Entomophthorales; family Entomophthoraceae; genus Massospora; species Massospora cicadina. The sequence goes on along the minus strand of JAKSZP010016377.1, from coordinate 13,171 downwards.
ACCAAATTTTGGAACAGTATTTGCATTGTTATGCTTTGACCGCCCAGGATACTTGGGCCAATGACCTCCCTTTCTCCCAATTTTCCTATAACAACAGTACTTACGCTTCTATGGGGTTTTCTCTCTATGAAGCAACTTTAGGTTATAATCCCTCTTTTTCAGTTGGTCCCTGATACATCCAGAGGTTCCTGCTGCCTTAGATCATGTTGAGCATATCCAGTCTACCCAGTCCTTAGTGCAAAAGCACCTCTCAAAGGCTATCAATGATTATAAATGGTTTGTGAATTGAAAACGGCTTCCTGAGACATGATATCATGGTGGGCTCTTATGTTATGTAAGATAGTCAACATCTGCGGCTGCTGATACCTTCCCAGAAGTTTGCAAGCAAGCATCCGGGTCCCCACCTGGTGGAGAAAGACTTGGGGAATGATGCTTTTCTGTTAAAATTGCCAGCTCATTGGAAACAGCACCCCATCTTCCACTTGTCTCTGCTGTCCCTATTAAAGGGGATTGCCCCGCCAAACTGAACCAATTGTGATAGAGAATGCAGAAGAAGCCAATGTGGAAAACATCTTAGTGTCCTGCAAATCCTGGAAGTTGGTTCAGTATCTCGTTTCATGGAAGGGGTATCCATCATATGAGAACAGTTGGGTTAAGGATCGCGATTGTGCTAATTGCATGGAACTGGTTGAGGCGTTTCATGAGTCTCACCCTGACGCTCCCCATCCCCCCAAAAAAGTTGCAACGGTAATGGTGATCAAACTGCCCAAGGCTCATAAAAATTTGGCCCTCGTGCAGTTTCCCAGCGGTGGTGCCCTTCCTCTTAAAAAGGAAAGGGTAATGTAAGTCCAGGGGAACATCCCCTGTGCATAGATCGGTCGCTCTTCCTGTTGGCAAGCAAAAAGGGGCCAAAGAGGGCAGCCATACCCCTCGTCACCCAGGGCAACCTCACCCACATGGTAGATGAGCGCTGGGTAACAGCCTTCCCTCTTTGGATCCCTCCCCACAGTACCTTTGTTCACCTCATCTGAACTTGCTAGCTGGATTAAGGAAATATGTGCCGAGATTGCTGAATTGAAGTTGATTGGTTCAAAACTGGTAGAAAATAAGCCCAACGATCAGAATTTTTATAGTCAAAAAGGGATGAAGATTGGATTATTGGCTGAAATCGCCAATGGTTTTGCTTCAGCCAGCAGTGCGATTGTCAAAATTAACCCCCTCTCAAAATCATTGGGGTTGATCCCCTCATGCAGCTCCCATCCAGAAAATTGGGAGTTGTGGCCAATCCAACACCTTTGACCAAACAAATGGCCCAGTGACTGGTCATGGGTGGGTTGGGAATCCTGAACCTGTTCCCAACCAATTGGGACTTCCCCTACATGGGGTGGCCTTGGGGGATTCCCATTGCTTGTCAGGCCAGACGCTGTCACATCAACCACCAGAAATGCAGTCAAGTCTCAGTTTGGGCGTTTGAGGTCAAACTGACAGTGACTCAACCTGCTGCTAAATCCTTTGATGTCAGTTCCCATTAAGCTTATCTACACCCATTCCCAAAATTCGCTGGTTAGATCAAGCTTGAGGGACCTGATCCCAGCTTATTCCCTCATCAATCAACCACTATTTAATCAGTTGCATCGCACTGAGAAAACTGTTGTTCAATTTTTCTTCCTTTATTTTCCATTAAAAAACCTTTACTTAAATTTAGTTTTTTATGCTGAAAAATAAACTGCCCTTTTAACCAACACTAATACACCCCTCAGAGTTAATGGCCGTATTCATCTGGTACTTTATTATGTGCCTGTATGAGATTCTGGCTCACTGGTAACTAATGGCGAAACTCCTTTCAGGTCTCATATCTGTCATACCAGTAGCAGCGCCTTTGGCATTCTGGTTTGCCATTCGGGTGCTCTGGCATCTGGGCTGGCAGGCCAGTCTAATTCTAACTTGCTGTCTGCCTGACACACTGTAGTGAGCACCACTGTTATATTTTTTGGTGATAATGATGGTATATGCCATAAGGGTTGCAAAGGTTAAACTCACCAAATACTGGATGGATGATGTGAGGATATTAGTCCACTGAACAAATTAAAAATATAAAAAGTTGAAGCAATTAGATCTGACCACAATACTTTATATATTTTAATTTAGCAGATCCCAACTGCTTCTGCGCTCTCAGTATTATTAACAACTCCCATTCGATCGTCCCATCTTTCTTATATATTAGTGACTTTGGATGATAACGTTCCATTGCTTAGACTATTCAGTTCTACCATATTCCCATTGGTTCCAGAAGAGTATGGTATTCTTAAATTCTCTATCACCTTAGTTCAAGGTGATTTAACAGTATTTTTCAAATGGTGACATTGCTTTATCACCTTATTTGAAAATGGTCCAATAAATACACATTCTGACCCAGTAACACCTCATCTCAAGGCACTAAAAAGATGTAACTATTGATCATGATCGGTGGATTCTGGCATTCCTGACATATTAATCCAGGAATTATTTTCTACTCATCAGAATCTTGACACCTCATGTTAAATTTTTTGGCAATATAATTGAGATATGTAAAAATGGTCGCACAGGGTCATTTCCACTGATCAACGGATGACTGATATGAATATTTCCAGTCCTCAAAACCAATGGTAATAATTTAATAGAATATGAAGCCATAGCTTCAGCGACATTACTTTATCTATTATAATATATATAGCAGATCCTTCTGCTCACTCTCTAATTCCTAATAACTAAAAATCTTCCCTTCTAGTCTTCTCATTGCACTTATATATTGCAACTTCAGCCAATAACAACCCTGTTTGCTAAGACTATTCTGTTATGCCATATTCTCATTGGCTCGTCATAGAAACTGACAGGCTCCAGCATTTCCTATTAATCCTAGATTTACTATCACCTTAGTTTGAGGCAACCTACTAAATATATGTCATAAGTTTACATCACCTTATTGCCTTATCTGGAGGTGACAAATAATTATCTGTTCAGAGCTCGGTATCATCCCATCTCCTTATTTTGAGGCAATCATACCAATATTCTTCTATTACTCAGCTTTGGCCAATATCGCCCAATCTGCCGTAGATATTAGGAATTTACTATCAAGTCATATCAGAATCTTAACATTACCTCCCTCTTGACAGGAAGATAAGTCTCCAATTGTTTGTACGCCTAAAGGAACTTTGCATGCACTCTGATGATGATCTGACTGTTAGTGAGGTCCTTGAAAGTGTAAGCGTTGATACCCGTTTTCTAAATTATCTTAAATGGACCAACCTAAATTTTGGTCAACTTATGCTTCCAACCAAACCCATGCTGTAATGAAACAGAACCATCTCTCCTTATTGGAGCTGGGCTAGTCCACAACGTTGCACCTGATCAGTGGCATGGCTCTATATTTTTGTTCAAACTGAAAGAGTACGCTTCAGTTTGCATATTGATCAAAGGTGTTTTCTAGCTTAGTCAAGTAATATTGAGGATACATTCCGCCAGTATCTTCTACGCAAGGATAAAGAAACGCAGGGAGATCAGGTGTCATCCATATAGTAATAGGAAGGGACTCTTCCCAATCACAGAATAATAGCTAATGTTATAGGCGAAGATGGCGGTGGAAAGAAGAGTGTTTCAATCTGAAGGTCGATCCACTACCATTTCCAAAGTGATTTCGCTAGGGTCCTGTTAACTTGCTCAACCATACCGTTAATTTTGGGGAGATATGGAGTCATCAGAACCCTGCTGATGGCCATCAGCTTGTTTAACTTTGGAAGGATGTGAAAGGTTAAGTTAGTTCTGTTATCAGTAAGGATGAACTGAGGACAGCCATGACGCTGGATTATAAATTCCACAATGAAATTGGCCACTGTGATCTCCACTAAATCCCATATTACCTGCACTTCAACCCACCAGGTCAAGTGTTGATTGCCACCAGAATATTTATTTCTAAATGACTCTTTCCTATTGGCAGGGGCCCCACGACGTTAATGGAAACTGTATGCCTAGCAAAATGTGGTTTCACTAACTGATAATATGTCTTCTGGCGGAACTGCTTTTCCACATGACACTGGTGGTAGCAGGAAATGCTGTCAAGAACTTCAAAATGAATGATCTTCCAATAATAATAAGGGTCATAACAATTCTAACATATTGTACAAGCCACCATGTCCTACTGCCCTATGTGCGTTCATAATAATTCTTGGCCGTGCCAAGGGTCTTGGGAAGTTCACCGTAGAACTCCAATCCGTTTGAACCTCTCAACTTTTCACTGGAAGGTATTAGTGCTCATCTATTTAACGCCTTTAATCCTGAGACGTTTTATCATCATATCATCCGCTAAGCATTTTTTCAAACATTACATCACTCAGATCCGCTTTACTAGCAATTATGGTTAACCCTGACAAACAGTCTGCATTCTGATATTTTGTTTCAGGTGGTTAAGAATTTTCAAAATCAAAATCCTTCAGTTTGAGAGCCCATCGGGCTAGACTTTCAGGTGCCCTGAGATTCTTCCACCAGCATAATGAAGCATGATCTGTTACAACTTTAAACTTTACTCCATGCAATTACACCCTAAATTGCTTATATGTTAGATCACCACTAATCACTAAAACTTGGTTATGGTATAGTTGCATTCATGTTCAGGCTACGACTACAATGTGCAACATGGTGCTCCTCTCCTATATTGTCCTTTTGAGAAAGAACCGCCCAACAGCGGAAAGAGATTTATCCGTCTGCACAATGAATTCCTTACAAATCTGGGTAGCATATCACCGGCGCATTGATTAATGCCATCCAAAGGGTGTCAAAGGAGCGTTGATGGCGTTCCATCAATTCAAAAGCGTCATCATTTTTGAGTAACTTAAATAGTAGGCCCCCAATACAGCTGAAGTTAGGAATAAGCGTCAGTAGTAACCCACCATCCCCCAAAAATACCTGTATGTTGTGCTTACTGTTTGGCTAAGTCATTTATTGGATAGCTTCCACCTTAGAAGGCTGTAAATTATGCCTCTTCTGTCTACCACAAACCCAAGATACTCCAGTTGGTCCTTGAAGAAGTGACGTTTGCGGACTTAACCTTAATGTTGGCCACAGCAAGCCGGCGTAATACCTCCTCCAGTAGGATAAGATGCTTTTAAAAACGTTTGAGAGGAGATGTAGATATTATCAAGGTACACAAGAACGCACAACAGTTTCATATCGCCAAGGATGGTGACCATAGACCGTTGAAACGTAGCTGGGGCGTTACACAACCCTTGAGGCATATGTGTTGGTTAAAATAGGCCTTTGGAAGTAATGATAGCGCATTTCTCCTGTTTTGCAACAGGCAACTTGATTTGCAGTAACCTAATATCAAATCCATTGCCAGAAAATAGCGAGCTCCCTATAACCAATACAAGGCATCGTCATTCCATGACAAGGGATATAAGCTCTTCTTGGCATGCTGTTGAGCTTCTGGTGGTTAATTACTACCCAGTTGGTACAATCCTTCATTTTTACAATTAGGAAGGGCAAAGCCATAAACTCTTTGATAGTTCTAGCATCTCTTGCTCCCATTAGCCTCCTAATTTACTTAAAAACTACTCCTTCAGCTGCCCTAGATCAGTAGTTCAGCCAAGACCTGATAGGAGGATAACCTCCTGTGTCCAATTGATGGACCACCCCCATGTGCACCCTAAATCATGGTCATCAACAGAAAAAATGCCTTATGTTTTTGAAATAAAGCTATAATTAGATCCTTCTGTGCTTCCAATAACCCCATTTTTTGTTCAGTACCATTATCATTACGCCAGGCTCCGGTTTAATGGGTAGACCAAATTCATCCAGTGACTCAAACTTGTGAACTTGAAAGACCTCCTTAACTGGTGTCAAGTGTAAATACATCACTATTTGATGGCGGCGGATATGCGATGGTCTTTTTGTAAGTTTGCTAGTAACCTAGATCTCTCAGTGTCTCAGCAAAATAATGTCTGGTGCCAATGAAGCTCAAACCGCACTTGCTGATAAGGCCCAATGACCTCCTCATAGAGCCCAATTAGTATTTCCACCTCTAACTCAGTGATTACTATCACTTGGTGTCCAAATGGGATGGATAAGGGCCCAGAAGCTTTAAGAGCAGCCCTTGGTATTCATACATCTGGGTAGAGGGCCTGGGTATTTTGTATTCAATAGTAAAAGTGGAAAAACCCCATCACTTTAAGCAAAATTGTTATGTCTATATGCACCATATCCTTCATCACTCTGCTGTAGATAAAATAAATTAGGATCTGCTGCCACAAGATTTTAAAAGTCTTCTTAAAATATCAATGACATCACCAAAGTGGCGCATAAAAGCAGTTCAAATTAACATGACATAGATGTTGTTAAGCAACAATAATGTTAGAGGTTAAAGATAATTGACCCAAACTACAGAGGTAGAACACTGTATGCTTCATTGCAGTCCGTGCTTTCCGCTCCAGCAGTCCCATACACTATTCAATGTTCCACATCAGCTTTACATCAACTTCGCCACCAACTTAGTGGAGACTATATTGACTGGGGCACCCATATCTATTATAGCACAGACTCAGATTTTTGCTACAAAAATTTCACAGTATGTACTCTCATATTAAGAATAATTTTGACTGTTTAAAACGTGGACATTTAAAGGATCTCTCTTAATAAGAAAGCTCATAATTCATTCCCCAACTTTATGGTATTTTTTGACAATAGCGTCCACTGGGAGGGCGACATGTACTCCTTTCAGGCAAGATCATCTGAGGATGGTTCCAGCTTATCTGGTGGTATTTTTTCAAAAATTTTGACAGGCATAAGGCTTTGGTTGCTCCTGAGGTTTTATTTTTCCATGGCCTTGACTTGCGCTCATTTCACTACATTATTTCCTCCAACTGGCTGTTGATATAGGGACTTGTCATTGTACTGATGGACTTTTGCTGAATATACTTCAATAGGTTCAGATGGGACGTTTGGGTTTAAAAAGCGGAGGTAGAGAGTCCCATATCTACTCCTCTCCGTATTTTACCCTGGTAGAGCAGATCCTGCTGTATTTAATGTACCTGAAAATTGGGGCAACTACATGCAAGGTGCCCAGAGCGACCACATTTGAAACAATTTACCCTATAGGGCCTGCTTCCTTGGTTATTGTACGATGGGCCAGGCTGATAGTTTGACTGTTGGCAATCAGCGTAATCAGGGCCAGGCCAATAGTTAGACTGCTGAAGGTCAGTGTAGTTAGACCCAGGTCAGAAGTTGTGCTTCTGGTGATTGTTATAAGCAGGTCCAGACTGGAGGTTAAGCTGCTGGCGATAACTCGGCTGAGGGTGAGACGCATAGTTATAATAAGGCCAATGTTTACTAGGAGGAATCTGAACAGGGAAGATATTTCCCCTGAATTGAAGGCCGGTGAAAGCTGATGTAGGTTTTTGATTTATATTGGGCGGAGTAAAGGTAGCAGGTAGACAGCGTAAAATTTGAACAATATTAAGCAGAGTTACATCGTCCTCAAAATTGTAGCCATGAAATTGTAAAGTTTGTGGTATGGCTTCACCGCAAAGGTCATTGCGATTTCAACATAAGCTTTAGCTAGAGTGCTTGCCCCTTATTAACACATGGACTTCTACTGTGAACCATTTGGCAAACTCAGCAAGGGTTTTATCATAACAGAACCCAATGGTCAAGAACTCAAACTTTCACTGTGACATCTATGGTATCCTAAAACAACTACAGCACCATATCATTCACTTCTTGGTATGCAACGGAACTGCTTAGGAGATACCATGTAATTTGGTCAGTGCTGCCATCAAAGGAGGATATCAGTAATTTAGCCTTGTGCCAGCATGAGGCTCCTTCAATTGCAAACTCTAATTATTTAAAGAACCCGTGGATATTCCTGTCACAGTTAAATGATGGCAGCTTATAAATAAAAATATAAACCTCCCACTCATGACTGTAAGCCTTTGGCACATACAGAGAAATTGTTGAGAGCCATAGGTGGTTCCGTTGTAGAGCTGGTTTGGTAGGGTCAACGGCGCATGGCTTGTACGCAGCGTCAGGGGTGGCATGGGTAGCTTCAGTGGGCAGTACGGCCATCACTTGGAGAACTTGATACTCTCTGAAATGTAATCATCTCTAGAGCTGCCTTTGTGGGCTGAGTAGCTCATAATGCCTGTATAATTTGGTGAAAAGTGGCTCAACTAGTTAGCCGCTTCATACTCCTTGTAATTTAAGTCTTCCTGAACGGGCCATTGTGGTTCTTCCACTTCCTAATGAGGGTTCTGAGGGTGGGAGGTGCTGTTCAACTTCCGGTCTGCACAATATAGTCATTGATTAGTGGCATCCAGGTGATTAGCTAGTTGACTGTTTTTTTGTCAAAGAATTCATAATTGGCTAAACGTGCTGTCAAGCTGGTTCATTATTTTTTGCATTCCTAAAAAGGGGTTTATTTTGCTTTTTTAGTACTGCGTCTAAACAAGTTTGATGTCAAAATATTCAATTGGTAGCGTGCTGTGAGGATTCCCCATCAAAGCAGGCTGTATGTGACATGGCCGATGACTGAAGAATAATTATTATTGTTTTTCAATGGGCCCCCTGTAGTGAGCACCACTGTTATAATTCTGGCGATACTGTTGAGATACGCCAGAAGGGCTGCACAGGATCATTCCCACTGAGCAACGGATGGATAATATGAAGATCACCAAACCTCAGATCTTCAATGGTAATAATTTAATAGAATATGAAGCCACGGCTTCAGCGACATTAATTTATTTACTATAATATATACAACAGATCCTTCTGCTCACTCTCTACTTCAAACTAACTTAAATACTCACCCTATAATCTTCTTATTCCACTTATTTATTGCAACTTCAGCTGATACCAACCATTTTCACTTAGACTATTTTGTTCCGCTGTATTCTCATTGGCTTGTCATCATAACTGACAGGCCCTGGCGGAGCTAATATTCCTAAATTTGCTATCATCTTAGTTTGAGGCGATATACTAAATATTTTTTTAGGTTGAAATCACCTTATTGCCTTATTTGGTGGTGACAAATAATTATCCATTCAGAGCTCAGTATCACTTATAGCCTTATTCCGTGGCAATCTAACCATATAATTCTATTACTCAGCTTCATCCAATATCACCCAATCCGCCGCAGTATTTGGAGCTTATTGTCTAGTCATATCAGAATCTCAACACCCCCTCTGCTAACAAACATATGACCACTTATGTCAGCAGTGCCAGCTGGTCCAACAACTCTAGCCCTCCATACAGGACATCTGACCTGGAAATACCCAAGTGTCCAGAGGCATGTCTGAGGTTCAATCCGCCGCTGAAATTGTGGGAGAAGCAATGTCTATAATTGGGCAGCAGAATTAACGTCAGAGAAACCTGCTCAGCCACCTCCACTTAACTCAATGCAGGGTTTTGACTCAAAAAGTTGAAAAATATTTAAAGAACCTTTCAGGATTATATCTAAATTAAAATTATAGAGGTTTTAATACGTCTAACCTGATGATGCGCCAACTTCTGTGGTTTCAAAAACTAAATAAGGGCATGATGATCCATCTTCACAGTCATCTCATGTCATGCGCCCCAGAGAAGGTACCGTCAGTGAGTAAGAGACCATAACACATCAGCCAACACATCTTGTAGATGGCCCAGTATTGTTCAGAAAAAGCAAACTTATGCAAAAAGTTGGAGGCTGTGTGCTCCAAACATTAGTGCTCTTGCAGTAATACTGCCCCCACAGCGGTGGATGAGGCATCACATGCTGTAATAAAAAGCTTGATGTGATCCACAATTTTGGGAATGGGAAGCGCCAGAAACAACTCATTGATGGAATCAAACACTTGCTGGCACTCCTCTATCCAGAAGAATGGAACATTTTTTCCTGGTCAGGGGCGCAGCGGCATGACCAGCTGTGAGAAATTTGGAGAAAATTTTTCAAAAATATGATTGAGCCCAAGAAGTTCCATAACTGCTTTTGTGCCATGGGAGCGATTATCAAGTGTTGCCTCAATCTTGCTGAAGGAAATGTCTTAACCATCTTTCAGGACAAGGTTACCCAGAAAGCTAACCTCCTACAGAAGAACCTACACTTGGAGGGCTTCACATAGAGTACCACATTGTGCAATGTAGCCAACACCACCTAAAGTCATTTTCATGCTATTCAAGATTGGTGAGTGAACAAGTATATTAATGTTTTCAATGCACAGATTAACCCAAGATCACCAAGCACAGTATCAAATATCTTCTGGAATGTGGCTGGAGCGCTTCTCAAGTCAAAGGGCATCATGCGGAACTGGAATATGCCTCTTGTGGTCCTAATCGCCATAAGACACTCCTGGGCTTCCGCCACCTGGATCTGGTTAAATAAGTTTATGATATCGAGTGTGACGGTTGAGGTCTATCCTCAGCATCACATTGCCCTGATCTTTGGTAAGACAGGGCAGGCTGTGTCTGTATGTATGGAGGAGGAGGGGGCGTTGGTTCTGGCAAGGACGCCTAAGGGGCTGGAGCTTGGAGTAGGCCAAGGAGCAAGATGGGCGTCCAAGTCGGGACAAAACGGAAAACGAGTAAAATGGGTAGTTTTGAGATTTGATTTGGATTTGAATCGAGAATGGAATGAAATGGGTGCTTGGGAGTTTCGCGGTTTGATAGGGATTTGAAATGGAACTGGTGCGGAACCGTTGAGGATTGGAACTGGCACAAAACCATTGAGTAAAGATTCCGCGATCCTGCTGTAAAGTTTACACCAAACATCATTCAAGCTGGCACCATAAGCTTATATTATATTTATTTTAGCTTTTAACATGTGTATATAGGGAAGGAACTGGGAGCTGGAGGCTCCTCAGTTCTGTTTCCTATCAACTTGGTTAAATATTAAATAAGAACCTAAAATTTATATATTTATAATTTGGGTATATTTTAAAGATATTGCCTAACTGCAGCCATGTTTGGCTTAAATCAACAAGAATTGGACTTTGAGAGTGAGCTTAGGAAGGCTATTGCCTCCCTCTATACCTTGTCTTGGAGTCAAGGCATGTTGCTGTGGTTAAGTATACTTGCAACTGTCTTCCAGGGGTGCTTGTCCGATCTTATAGCGCGCGCACCAAAAGAGTAGTATCAGGAGTCCTGTCAGCCCTATGGTCTTTAACTTGGATCCTGTTGCCCAACTCATTCGTGGCTCATTGGAAGGAGCCAGTGCGTTACATTGAGTTTTAAAAACACCTAAGATTTTGTGATTGCTTGACTAATCATTTTTTCGAGGGGAAGAGAAAAGGGATCATAAACCATAGTATTATTCAAATGCCCATAGTCAACTCAGGTGTGCAACATACCATCAGTTTCTGATCAAAATCTATAGGCGACGCAATAGGGGACGTTTTTTAAACACCCACCTCTTCTTGAAAAAATTCAACCAAACTTCTGACTCTCATGTCCTTCTGCCCCATGTAGTAATACAGCAAACAGTTGATGTTGATCACAGATACTGTCAAGCAGAAAGCTAGATCATATTCAGAATGTGGAAGAAGGAGATAAGCCTTTTACATGTCAAAGATATCCTGATATGTTATCAACTCTGGAGAAACTCCTGTGGAAGACCTGACAGAGAAAGGAGTGACGTGATGGAAGCCTTCCCCCATTCCATTGCAAGCGTATTAATGAGGGGAATCTCCCCTCACAACTGGGTATTTGCAAAGGAAAAAATGTTTGAGTTCAAGTTTTTTAACTTGCTGCTGATGACACCACTTCACCCCCAAAATAACCAGGAAGAGCAAGTCTGTCACCACGGCAAATCAATCACAAAAGCAGTTTGTTGCACTAAAATAGGCACAGGCCGCATATGTTGTATAAAGTATTATACAGATGACACTCCCAGTACAGACGCACCCACTTCCAAATACAAGTCATGAACCTGCACCAATTGTAAACTTATAAAGTTCTCCATTACACCCATATCTACCAGCGCCTTGATTGTCACCTGGAGCGCATTAAATGAATTTTCAGTGGTAACAAAAATAAGCGATTTCTTGATTATAAGCACCGCTTGGGAAACTATTGGATGAGTACTTATAAGCGCAGAGGCATCTGGGGAGCCAACATCAGCAAAGGTTTCAACCATCCCACAGGAAGATCTAGTCAAACTCCACACGGATGGATGATGACAGCTGGATCATATTGGATTCACGCGCAGAGGCTGCTTGAAAACTACTTCACCCACAGGTGCCAGGGATAGGGATGATAAAACAATAGAAGAGACAGCGACAGGAAAGTCCTATGTTACCAAAACGCACACCACAGGAGCCTGGTCTAAATGTCCCGCTGGTATAGAAATGAAGGGCTTGCTGAATTATATAACAACCCCCAAGCTTACAATCCATTCCTGCTTGCCTCCTCAAGGAAAAAGGGAAATACTGGGTTATCCTCCTCTTGACCCAGGGGTAGGACTTACTGGTGTTTGGGCCAAATAAGGTGTTTGGACCTCAGCATAAAAGCTGCAATCCGCTGAACGCCCAAACTCTCAGCATACACCACCCTAGATGGCAGATGAACTTTCATTTCATAACCAAACTAATACAGCACCCCACCCATAGGGCAGGATGGAGAAGGATGAAAATGTGGAATTCTCCTTTATGTCATTAAACATGCTTATAATAAGACTGGCCTGTAACTCTTGGTGAGTGAACATCCAGAGCCCAACCAGAATACTTCAGGTACAGCCATCCATATTGAAGGATTGAAAATAAAAAAGGAAGCCTCAAGGACTAGACATGGGTTTCCAAATTTAAAAATCATCCCCACTAAGTGTTCAACAAAACTCTAAAACTCACAAAAAAATTTGGATAGTTTTAAGTATTTGTATTAAAACCAAAATGGTGGAAAGGGAAAAATAAAGTGACATGGATACATGAGGGGGACTGCTGCCATGTATGCTCACTAAATGGGGAACTAAAGCTAAGCGCACTACCATCTAGTACTAAAAAAAAGCTAAGCGCACTACTATTAAGAATGATTTTTGATCCAGTTCTGTAAGATTGTAATTCAAATCAATTTCTAATACTGTCTCAGAACTAAATGTCCTTGTCAGATTAACAATAAATTAACTAGTGATAATATATATTCTGCCACAATTGCATTTGACTTTATGGTGACAAAGCCTTTT